>CM053028.1:434400125-434550125 GCA_028564925.1 Lithobates sylvaticus | reverse complement strand
CTGCAATGCTGGGACTTGTAGTGCCTATAATCGATCCTGCAATGCTGGGACTTGTAGTGCCTATAATCGATCCTGCAATGCTGGGACTTGTAGTGCGTATAATCGATCCTGCAATGCTGGGACTTGTAGTGCCTATAATCGATCCTGCAATGCTGGGACTTGTAGTGCCTATATTCGATCCTGCAATGCTGGGACTTGTAGTGCCTATAATCGATCCTGCAATGCTGGGACTTGTAGTGCCTATAATCGATCCTGCAATGCTGGAACTTGTAGTGCCTATAATCGATCCTGCAATGCTGGGACTTGTAGTGCCTATGATAGATCCTGCAATGCTGGGACTTGTAGTGCCTATAATCGATCCTGCAATGCTGGGACTTGTAGTGCCTATCCTGAGCTACCTGCGGTGATCGATCCTACAATGCTGGGACGAGAAATATTATGCTCTCGAGCGGGCGGAGAGGTGGTTAAGCGTCTGGAACAGCCCCGCCCACCACCCTAAAAAAAACGTGAATCGCGCATGCGCAAATCTTATGTATGTCCAGGGTCCAGAAAAATTATGGACTCGAGGGGGCGGGCGGACAGAGCGGAGCTTGGAGAGGGGGGCGGGACCCCGTACATAGCACTGAGTCCAAGTACAGTACATTGTTCTGCCATCAATTACGCTGCCACTCCGCCCATCAAACGCCTCACTGTGCCCGTCAAACGCCTCTCTGTGCCCATCTAATGCAGCCACTCCACCTATCAAACGCCTCACTGCGCCCGTCAAACGCCTCAATGTGCCCGTCAAACGCAGCCACTGCGCCCATCAAACACCAAACTGCACCCAGCAAACGCAGCCACTGTGCCCGTCAAACGCCTCACTGCGCCCATCAAACACCTCACTGTGCCCATCAAACGCCTCACTGCACCCAGCAAACGCAACCACTGTGCCCATCAAACGCAGCCACTGTGCCCATCAAACGCCTCACTGCCCCATCAAACACCTCACTGCACCCATCAAACACCTCACTGCAGCCACTGTGCCCATCAAACGCCGCACTGCGCCCATCAAACACCTCACTGCGCCCATCAAACACCTCACTGCACCCAGCAAACGCAGCCACTGTGCCCGTCAAATGCCTCACTGCGCCCATCAAACACCTCACTGCACCCAGCAAACGCAGCCACTGCACCCAGCAAACGCAGCCACTGTGCCCGTCAAACCCAGCCACTGTGCCCATCAAACGCCTCACTGCGCCCATCAAACACCTCACTGTGCCCGTCAAACGCCTCACTGCGCCCATCAAACGCCTCACTGCACCCAGCAAACGCAGCCACTGCACGCAGCAAACGCAGCCACTGTGCCCATCAAACGCAGACACTGTGCCCATCAAACGCCTCACTGCGCCCATCAAACACCTCACTGTGCCCGTCAAACGCCTCACTGCGCCCATCAAACACCTCACTGCACCCAGCAAACGCTGCCACTGTGCCCTTCAAACGCTGCCACTGCGCCCATCAAACACCTCACTGCACCCAGCAAACGCAGCCACTGTGCCCTTCAAACGCAGCCACTGTGCCCATCAAATGCCTCACTGCGTCCCATCAAACACCTCACTGCGCCCATCAAACACCTCACTGCACCCAGCAAACGCAGCCACTGTGCCCGTCAAATGCCTCACTGCACCCATCAAACACCTCACTGCACCCATCAAACACCTCACCGCACCCAGCAAACGCTGCCACTGTGCCCGTAAAACGCAGCCACTGTGACCATCAAACGCCTCACTGCACCCATCAAACGCCTCACTGTGCCCGTCAAACGCCTCACTGCACCCATCAAACGCCTCACTGCACCCAGCAAACGCTGCCACTGTGCCCTTCAAACGCAGCCACTGTGCCCCATCAAACGCCTCACTGCGCCCAGCAAACGCCTCACTGTGCCCGTCAAACGCCTCACTGCACCCAGCAAACGCCTCACTGCACCCAGCAAACGCCTCACTGTGCCCGGCAAACGCCTCACTGCAGCCACTGTGCCCCAGCAAACGCAGCCACTGTGCCCGGCAAAAACGCAGCCACTGTGCCCATCAAACGCCTCACTGCAAACACCTCACTGCACCCAGCAAATGCCTCACTGTGCCCATCAAACACCTCACTGTGCCCGTCAAACGCCTCACTGTTCCCATCAAACACCTCACTGCACCCAGCAAACGCTGCCACTATGCCCTTCAAACGCAGCCACTGTGCCCAGCAAACGCCTCACTTCGCCCAGCAAACGCCTCACTGTGCCCGTCAAACGCCTCACTGTGCCCGTCAAACGCCTCACTGCACCCAGCAAATGCCTCACTGTGCCCGGCAAACGCCTCACTGCGCCCATCAAACGCAGCCACTGTACCCAAAAATTGCCGCCACTGTGCCATCAAACGCAGCTACTATACCCATCAATTGCTGCCAGATTGTCAAGCCGCAGTTGTGCTCCCTGGGGGTATGCTGATCGCACAGTAAATGAGGGACCTGCATGTCATGGTAAGTGAGACCATCCCATATCCCACTCCATCTTCCCCGAGGACAGGGACAACCCCCCCCCCCCCCGAGGACAGGGACCCCCCCCCCCCCCCCCCTCTGAGGACAGGGACCCCCCCCCCCTCCCCCCAAGACAGAGACCCCCTTCTCCCCCCTGAGGACAGGGACCCCCTTCTCACTCTGGGACAGGGATCCTATCTCACCTGGGGGCAGGAACTCCATCTCCCCTGGCAACAGGGACTTCATCTCACCTAGGGACCCCATCTTCCCTGGGGATCAGGACCCCACCTCCCCTAAGAACAGGAACCTGATCACCCTGTGTGTGCCAACCTCACTGCCCTGCCTGCCATGTGTCCTGTGTGAGGGCCCTCCTGTGACAGCTCTTATCAGGACTTCATCCCACTGTGTGATCCCCTACATGACTGATCCCTCTGTGTGCACCCCTTACACGGGGAACCCCTCTGTGTTGCTCCCCCTACATGTCTGCATACTCTGACCACCACCTGTACCATTTCCACATCCTCTGACTGCCTCCTGTATCCTGTGCACATGTTCTGACCACCTCTTGTACCATGTCTGCAGCCTCTAACCACTTCCTGTATCCTGTCCGCAGCCTCTAACCATCTCTTGTATCCTGTCTGCAATCTCTGACTGTCTCTTGTCTTTTAACGTGTCTGCAGTCTATTAGGGGAAGTCTCGAGAGGAATCAAGAGTGAGAGCACCGCCGGGATTGGGATTACGGGAGAAGTCAGACGTGTATGGACTGTGGAGAAGAGACTATAGAATAAAAACCAGAACCACCAACCTGGAGCCGCCTAACTGAGCCCTGCACGCTGCACCGGAGAGGAGGTCAGTGACAGCGCCGTCAGGCCAGTCTGAGGGGGGGGGGGTGAATACAATTATGTAAGAGGGCACTGATATAAAGGTTTCCCCTCATCTCAGTAACACCCCCCCCCCCTTACCTTACTGTATTCACTCTGTGGAAGGTGGTCTCTGGTCACCAGAGTCCCCCCCCCCCCCAACATCACATTTCCTGGCATTCCCCTTTACATCAGAGTCCGCAGGATTCTTCCCCCTTACAGTGCAAGGGAACTCAGATGTAAAGGAAAATGCTGCAGAGCATGATCTAAGGAGGAACTCTGATTGATGTAAGGGGTGCTCTGGTCACCAGAGACCACCTTATATCAGAGTCCACTGCATTCCCATTTACATCAGAGTTCCCACTTTCATCAGGGTCTGCGGCATTGCCCTTTACAGTACATCAGTGTTCCCCTTTACATCAGGGTTCGCAGAGTTCCCCCTGTAACATTAGAAGGGATGGAGGCCCAGAGACATGTCCAGGGTACACAGAGGATACATGGGATATATTAGAAGGGATGGGGGCCCAGAGACATGTCCAGAGTACACAGAGGATACATGGGATAGATAAGAAGGGATGGGGGCCCAGAGACATGTCCAGGGTACACAGAGGATACATGGGATAGATTAGAAGGGATGGGGGCCCAGAGACATGTCCAGGGTACACAGAGGATACATGGGATAGATTAGAAGGGATGGAGGCCAGGAGACATGTCCAGGGTACACAGAGGATACATGGGATAGATTAGAAGGGATGGAGGCCCAGAGACATGTCCAGGGTACACAGAGGATACATGGGATAGATTAGAAGGGATGGAGGCCCAGAGACATGTCCAGAGTACACAGAGGATACATGGGATAGATTAGAAGGGATGGAGGCCCAGAGACATGTCCAGAGTACACAGAGGATACATGGGATAGATTAGAAGGGATGGGGGCCCAGAGACATGTCCAGGGTACACAGAGGATACATGGGATAGATTAGAAGGGATGGAGGCCCAGAGACATGTCCAGAGAACACAGAGGATACATGGGATAGATTAGAAGGGATGGAGGCCCAGAGACATGTCCAGAGAACACAGAGGATACATGGGAAAGATTAGAAGGGATGGAGGCCTCCTCTGTTTTCCCTGGACATCCATCCCATCTAATCTATCCCATGTATCCTCCGTGTACCCTGGACATGTCTCTGGGCCTCCATCCCTTCTAATCTATCCCATGTATCCTTTGTGTACTCTGGACATGTCTCTGGGCCTCCATCCCTTCTAATCTTACAGGGGGAACTCTGCGAACCCTGATGTAAAGGGGAACACTGATGTAAATGGGAATGCAGTGGACTCTGATATAAGGTGGTCTCTGGTGACCAGAGCACCCCTTACATCAATCAGAGTTCCTCCTTTAGATCATGCTCTGCAGCATTTTCCTTTCATCTGAGCTCCCTTACACTGTAAGGGGGAAGAATCCTGCGGACTCTGATGTAAAGGGGAATGCCAGGAAATGTGATATGGGGGGGGGGGGGGGTGTGTGACCAGAGACCACCTTCCGGAGAGTGAATACAGTAAGGTAAGAGTGGGGGTGTTACTGAGATGAGGGGAAACCTTTATATCAGTGCCCTCTTACATAATTGTATTCACTCTCCCCTTAAATCAGTGACCCCCCCCTCAGACTGGCCTGACGGCGCTGTCACTGACCTCCTCTCCGGTGCAGCGTGCAGGGTTCGGTTAGGCGGCTCCAGGTTGGTGGTTCTGGTTTTTATTCTATAGTCTCTTCTCCACAGTCCATACACGTCTGACTCCTCCCGTAATCCCAATCCCGGCGGTGCTATCACTCTTGATTCCTCTCCAGACTTCCCCTAATAGACTGCAGACACGTTAAAAGACAAGAGACAGTCAGAGATTGCAGACAGGATACAAGAGATGGTTAGAGGCTGCGGACAGGATACAGGAAGTGGTTAGAGGCTGCAGACATGGTACAAGAGGTGGTCGGAACATGTGCACAGGATACAGGAGGCAGTCAGAGGATGTGGAAATGGTACAGGTGGTGGTCAGAGTATGCAGACATGTAGGGGGAGCAGACAGAGGGGTTCCCCGTGTAAGGGGTGCACACAGAGGGATCAGTCATGTAGGGGATCACACAGTTGGATGAAGTCCTGATAAGAGCTGTCACAGGTGGGCCCTCACACAGGACACATGGCAGGCAGGGCAGTGAGGTTGGCACACACAGGGTGATCAGGTTCCTGTTCTTAGGGGAGATGGGGTCCCTAGGTGAGATGAAGTCCCTGTTGCCAGGGGAGATGGAGTTCCTGCCCCCAGGTGAGATAGGATCCCTGTCCCAGAGTGAGAAGGGGGTCCCTGTCCCAGGGGAGAAGGGGGTCTCTGTCTTTAGGGGAGGGGGGTCCCTGTCCTCAGAGGGGGGGGGGGGGGTCCCTGTCCTCGGGGGGGGGGGGGGGTTGTCCCTGTCCTCGGGGAAGATGGAGTGGGATATGGGATGGTCTCACTTACCATGACATGCAGGTCCCTCATTTATGGTCGTCTGGGCTCCCTCCAGCAGCACGGATGTGCGATCAGCATACCCCCAGGGAGCACAACTGCGGCTTGACAATCTGGCAGCAATTGATGGGTATAGTAGCTGCGTTTGATGGCACAGTGGCGGCAATTTTTGGGTACAGTGGCTGCGTTTGATGGGCGCAGTGAGGTGTTTGCCGGGCACAGTGAGGCGTTTGCTGGGTGCAGTGAGGCTTTTGATGGGCACAGTGAGGCGTTTGCTGGGTGCAGTGACGCCTTTGCTGGGCGCAGTGAGGCGTTTGATGGGCACAGTGGCTGCGTTTGAAGGGCACAGTGGCTGCGTTTGCTGGGTGCAGTGAGGTGTTTGCCGGGCACAGTGAGGCATTTGCTGGGTGCAGTGAGGTGTTTGATGGGTGCAGTGAGGCGTTTGATGGGCGCAGTGAGGTGTTTGCTGGGCGCAGTGAGGCGTTTGAAGGGCACAGTGAGGTGTTTGATGGGCACAGTGGCAGTGAGGCGTTTGATGGGCACAGTGAGGTGTTTGACGGGCACAGTGAGGCGTTTGACGGGCACAGTGGCTGGGCACAGTGAGGCGTTTGCTGGGCGTTTGCTGGGCACAGTGAGGCATTTGCTGGGTGCAGTGAGGTGTTTGATGGGTGCAGTGAGGCGTTTGACGGGCACAGTGAGGCGTTTGCTGGGCGCAGTGAGGCGTTTGATGGGCACAGTGGCTGCGTTTGAAGGGCACAGTGGCAGCGTTTGCTGGGTGCAGTGAGGTGTTTGATGGGCGCAGTGAGGCATTTGACAGGCACAGTGAGGTGTTTGATCGGCGCAGTGAGGCGTTTGATGGGCACAGTGGAGGCGTTTGATGGGCACAGTGGCTGCGTTTGCAGGGTGCAGTGAGGTGTTTGATGGGTGCAGTGAGGTGTTTGATGGGCGCAGTGAGGCATTTGACGGGCACAGTGGCTGCGTTTGCTGGGTGCAGTGATGTGTTTAATGGGCGCAGTGAGGTGTTTGATGGGATGTGTTTGATGGGCGCAGTGAGGCATTTGATGGGCACAGTGGCTGCGTTTGCTGGGTGCAGTGAGGTGTTGATGGGCACAGTGGGTGCTGTTGAGGGGGCACAGTGAGGCGTTTGATGGGCAGTGGCAGCGTTTGCTGGGTGCAGTGAGGCGTTTGATGGGCGCAGTGAGGTGTTTGATGGGTGCAGTGAGGCGTTTGATGGGCACAGTGAGGCGTTTGATGGGCACAGTGGCTGCGTTTGAAGGGCACAGTGGCAGCGTTTGCTGGGTGCAGTGAGGTGTTTGATGGGCGCAGTGAGGCGTTTGATGGGCACAGTGAGGTGTTTGATGGGCGCAGTGAGGCGTTTGATGGGCACAGTGGCTGCGTTTGACGGGCACAGTGGCTGCGTTTGCAGGGTGCAGTGAGGTGTTTGATGGACGCAGTGAGGTGTTTGATGGGCGCAGTGAGGCATTTGAGGGCACAGTGAGGCGTTTGATGGGCGCAGTGAGGCGTTTGAAGGGCACAGTGGCTGCGTTTGCTGGGTGCAGTGAGGTGTTTGATGGGCGCAGTGAGGTGTTTGATGGGACGCAGTGAGGCATTTGATGGGCACAGTGGCTGCGTTTGCTGGGTGCAGTGAGGTGTTTGCTGGGCACAGTGAGGCGTTTGATGGGCACAGTGGCTGCGTTTGAAGGGCACAGTGGCAGCGTTTGATGGGTGCAGTGAGGCGTTTGATGGGCACAGTGGCAGCGTTTGAAGGGCACAGTGGCAGCGTTTGCTGGGTGCAGTGAGGTGTTTGATGGGCGCAGTGAGGCATTTGATGGGCACAATGAGGCATTTGCTGGGTGCAGTGAGGTGTTTGATGGGTGCAGTGAGGCGTTTGAAGGGCACAGTGAGGCGTTTGCTGGGCGCAGTGAGGTGTTTGAAGGGCACAGTGGCAGCGTTTGCTGGGTGCAGTGAGGTGTTTGATGGGCACAGTGAGGCAGTTTTGATGGGCACAGTGAGGCGTTTGACGGGCACAGTGGCTGCGTTTGCTGGGTGCAGTGAGGTGTTTGCCGGGCACAGTGAGGCATTTGCTGGGTGCAGTGAGGCGTTTGCTGGGTGCAGTGAGGCGTTTGACGGGCACAGTGAGGCGTTTGCTGGGCGCAGTGAGGCGTTTGATGGGCACAGTGGCTGCGTTTGAAGGGCACAGTGGCAGCATTTGCTGGGTGCAGTGAGGTGTTTGATGGGCGCAGTGAGGCGTTTGACGGGCACAGTGAGGTGTTTGATGGGCGCAGTGAGGCGTTTGATGGGCACAGTGATGGGCACAGTGGCTGCGTTTGACGGGCACAGTGGCTGCGTTTGCAGGGTGCAGTGAGGTGTTTGATGGGTGCAGTGAGGTGTTTGATGGGCGCAGTGAGGCATTTGACGGGCACAGTGGCTGCGTTTGATGGGTGCAGTGAGGTGTTTGATGGGCGCAGTGAGGTGTTTGATGGGCACAGCAGTGAGTGCATTTGATGGGCACAGTGGCTGCGTTTGCTGGGTGCAGTGAGGTGTTTGATGGGTGCAGTGAGGCGTTTGATGGGCACAGTGGCTGCGTTTGAAGGGCACAGTGGCAGCGTTTGCTGGGTGCAGTGAGGCGTTTGATGGGCACAGTGGCAGCGTTTGAAGGGCACAGTGGCAGCGTTTGCTGGGTGCAGTGAGGTGTTTGATGGGGCAGTGAGGCGTTTGATGGGCACAGTGAGGTGTTTGATGGGCGCAGTGAGGCGTTTGATGGGCACAGTGGCTGCGTTTGACGGGCACAGTGGCTGCGTTTGCAGGGTGCAGTGAGGTGTTTGATGGGTGCAGTGAGGTGTTTGATGGGCGCAGTGAGGCATTTGACGGGCACAGTGGCTGCGTTTGCTGGGTGCAGTGAGGTGTTTGATGGGCGCAGTGAGGTGTTTGATGGGACGCAGTGAGGCATTTGATGGGCACAGTGGCTGCGTTTGCTGGGTGCAGTGAGGTGTTTGCTGGGTGCAGTGAGGCGTTTGATGGGCACAGTGGCTGCGTTTGAAGGGCACAGTGGCAGCGTTTGCTGGGTGCAGTGAGGCGTTTGATGTGCGCAGTGAGGCGTTTGACGGGCACAGTGAGGCGTTTGATGGGCACAGTGGCAGCGTTTGCTGGGTGCAGTGAGGTGTTTGATGGGCGCAGTGAGGCGTTTGATGGGCACAGTGAGGTGTTTGATGGGCGCAGTGAGGCGTTTGATGGGCACAGTGGCTGCGTTTTGACGGGCACAGTGGCTCCGTTTGCTGGGTGCAGTGGCTGCGTTTGCTGGGTGCAGTGAGGCGTTTGATGGGCACAGTGAGGCATTTGACGGACACAGTGGCTGCGTTTGCTGGGTGCAGTGAGGTGTTTGATGGGCGCAGTGAGGTGTTTGATGGGCGCAGTGAGGCGTTTGATGGGCACAGTGGCTGCGTTTGCTGGGTGCAGTGAGGTGTTTGATGGGCACAGTGAGGTGTTTGATGGGCGCAGTGAGGCGTTTGATGGGCACAGTGGCTGCGTTTGCTGGGTGCAGTGAGGTGTTTGCTGGGCACAGTGAGGTGTTTGATGGGCGCAGTGGCTGCGTTTGACGGGCACAGTGAGGCGTTTGCTGGGCGCAGTGAGGCGTTTGATAGGTGGAGTGGCTGCATTAGACGGGCACAGTGAGGCGTTTGACGGGCATATTGAGGCGTTTGCTGGGCGCAGTGAGGCATTTGACGGGCACAGTGGAGGCGTTTGATGGGTGGAGTGGCTGCATTAGACAGGCACAGTGAGGCGTTTGATGGGCACAGTGGCAGCGTAATTGATGGCAGAACAATGTACTGTACTTGGACTCAGTGCTATGTACGGGGTCCCGCCCCCCTCTCCAAGCTCCGCTTTGTCCCCCCGCCCCCTCGAGTCCATAATTTTTCTGGACCCTGGACATACATAAGATTTGCGCATGCGCGATTCACGTTTTTTTTAGGGTGGTGGGCGGGGCTGTTCCTGACGCTTAACCACCTCTCCGCCCGCTCGAGAGCATAATATTTCTCGGCCCAGCATTGTAGGATCGATCACCGCAGGTAGCTCAGGATAGGCACTACAAGTCCCAGCATTGCAGGATCGATTATAGGCACTACAAGTCCCAGCATTGCAGGATCGATTTTAGGCACTACAAGTCCCAGCATTGCAGGATCGATTTTAGGCACTACAAGTCCCAGCATTGCAGGATCGATTATAGGCACTACAAGTCCCAGCATTGCAGGATCGATTTTAGGCACTACAAGTCCCAGCATTGCAGGATCGATTTTAGGCACTACAAGTCCCAGCATTGCAGGATCGATTTGAGGCACTACAAGTCCCAGCATTGCAGGATTGATTTGAGGCACTACAAGTCCCAGCATTGCAGGATCGATTATAGGCACTACAAGTCCCAGCATTGCTGGATTGATTTTAGGCACTACAAGTCCCAGCATTGCAGGATTGATTTTAGGCACTACAAGTCCCAGCATTGCAGGATCTATCAAAACAGGTAGCTCAGCATGGTTGGTAAAAAATGATACTGGGTAACAAGGAAGCAATTAGTGTTGGAACGCACAGCCCAGTGTTTGTCTCTGCTCAGTGCAACCGCCTGAGAGGATCAGGTAAGCCATGTATTTTGTATTGCCGAAAATCATTTGGACCGCACGGCGCGAGTGTTTGGAACGCTTCGCGCAAGCGCAGTACGAAATTTCTGCCCACAACGTCACCTCCGCAGCATAGTGTGAGAGGCAGCAAAATATGATACTACACAGATTACACACGGCCAAGTTGCACCTCCTGCTTTTAATAGTTGGTGCTCTTTTTCTAGTATTGCATTAATAAATCAGTTTAAGTAACCAAGTAGGGCAATGAAATTTGCTAGGAGCATCATTTTAGATTCTTGGTAGTGCTGCGCTGGCAACCATGGGTTTTACATACCAGCAAATAATGCATTTATTAACATGACAAAGATATTAAAAATGTGATTGAAACGTGATTAGAAATATATTTTCTGTATTTCATTTAAATCACCTTTTGCATAGATTTTAACATGTGCCAATTAATAATTAGACACATTGCACACTATGCAACCTGCTTAGGGCCCCGCCGCTGTGGGGGGGGCCCCAAGACCCAGCATCCCCCCCTGCACCTCTGGCTGGCCGTTTAGAGTGCAGTGAGGAGAGGTGGGAGGAGGTGGAAGGCGGCGATCGGCAGCTCTATGGTGCCTGAGTAGGCTGCGGGATCTCCCTGGGTTTTGTAGTACTCTCAGTGTATACAGTGGAGAGAAGGGAGGGGCCGCTGACCCAGGCAGGTATCAGTTTCACTTTCACTCTGCTTGAACACTGTTGCTAATGCCCAGGTCAGAGGCCCCTCCCCTCTCCGCTGTATACATTCGGAGATAGAACTACTAGCCCCAGAGAGATCCCCCTGCCTGTGAACACCATATAGCTGCCGATCGCCGCCTCCACCAGCCAGGTACAGGGGAACCTCTGCAAAGGGGGGAGTCAGCTGTTTGGGGACACTAATGTAAGGAAGGGGGCCTCTCGGGACACTAATGTAAGGAAGGGGGCCTCTCGGGACACTAATGTAAGGAAGGGGGCCTCTCGGGACACTAATGTAAGGAAGGGGGCCTCTCGGGACACTAATGTAAGGAAGGGGGCCTCTCGGGACACTAATGTAAGGAAGGGGGCCTCTCGGGACACTAAATGTCATAATGTCAGAGGGGGCCCCCTGGGGACACTAATGTCAGAGGGGGGGCTCTCTGGGGACCCTGTGTAAGGAGGGGCTCTTTGGGGACACTAATGTAAGGGGAGGCTCTCTTGGGACCATGGTGTAAGGGGGGGCTCTCTGAGGACCCTGGTGTAAGGGGGGGGGCTCTCTGAGGACCCTGGTGTAAGGGGGGGCTCTCTGAGGACCCTGGTGTAAGGGGGGGCTCTCTGAGGACCCTGGTGTAAGGGGGGGGGCTCTCTGAGGACCCTGGTGTAAGGGGGGGGGGCTCTCTGAGGACCCTGGTGTAAGGGGGGGGGGGCTCTCTGAGGACCCTGGTGTAAGGGGGGGGGGCTCTCTGAGGACCCTGGTGTAAGGGGGGGGGCTCTCTGAGGACCCTGGTGTAAGGGGGGGGGCTCTCTGAGGACCCTGGTGTAAGGGGGGGGGGGCTCTCTGAGGACCCTGGTGTAAGGGGGGGGGGGCTCTCTGAGGACCCTGGTGTAAGGGGGGGGGCTCTCTGAGGACCCTGGTGTAAGGGGGGGGGGGGGGCTCTCTGAGGACCCTGGTGTAAGGGGGGGGGGGCTCTCTGAGGACCCTGGTGTAAGGGGGGGGGGCTCTCTGAGGACCCTGGTGTAAGGGGGGGGGGCTCTCTGAGGACCCTGGTGTAAGGGGGGGGGGCTCTCTGAGGACCCTGGTGTAAGGGGGGGGGGCTCTCTGAGGACCCTGGTGTAAGGGGGGGGGGCTCTCTGAGGACCCTGGTGTAAGGGGGGGGGGGCTCTCTGAGGACCCTGGTGTAAGGGGGGGGGGGGGGGGCTGAGGACCCTGGTGTAAGGGGGGGGGGGCTCTCTGAGGACCCTGGTGTAAGGGGGGGGGGGGCTCTCTGAGGACCCTGGTGTAAGGGGGGGGGGGCTCTCTGAGGACCCTGGTGTAAGGGGGGGGGGGGGGGCTCTCTGAGGACCCTGGTGTAAGGGGGGGGGGGGGGGGCTCTCTGAGGACCCTGGTGTAAGGGGGGGGGGGCTCTCTGAGGACCCTGGTGTAAGGGGGGGCTCTTTGGGGATCCTGATGCAAGGGGAGGCTCTCTGGGGACCTCATTCTGTTCTATATTGTCGTACTTATTCTTTGACTGTTTTGTTTAAAGGAGGGAGGATTGTTTTGGGAGCACTGAAGCGTCAGGTGTGACTGTGTGGCAATGGCAAATGGTTTACATAGCTCACGGGTCAAGTAGAGGGCCCCTTAGCAGAATTTTGCTTAGGGCCCCAGGGAGGTCAGGATCGGCACTGGTGCAGGATTGTATACAGAAGTATATGCATAGCAGTTGTCAATTGTTTAAGAAGAGCTCCAGCTGTCCTAGGTCCGTTATCTCATAGTGTATACTAAAAAAAATTAAAATTTGCTGTGCACCGCTAAAGTATTCAGGTTTGGCTTGAAGAAAAAGTGGTATACCAGATGGAATACCACAATGGTGTAGATTCCTTTGAAAACATGGTTTGTGATTAATGAGGCATATTAGAAGTTCTTGAATAGTCCATAGTAATAGAAATTCTCCTTTTAGAAATCACCTCCTCTATGTAGGGCTATCAGGCCATAGCTGGGTGGAGGAGATTAGGATATGATATACAATATATGATAAGATATAACTATGATTTGGAGCTCTTTGCTGCTGTCTCTGTGTATCAGGTGTAGCACTGCCATCTTGTGGCTGATAAGAAATTCACACACTGTGTATCTGCAATGCCATGTGCATTGGTGTGTAGCGGGACGATCATTGTGAATGGCGAACCAACACTCTTTTTCTTTTGATGGCACCATGGAGGCAATTGATGGGCACAGTGGCGGCAATTGATGGGGTTTTTTTATCAGAATTTTTCAGTTTGTTTGAGCACCAGCCGCCACTGCCACATTAGTGTCCATAGGCTGAATTCTATAGTCGTTCTCAACAATGACCTTTGTCCATAGGTCATTGTTGAGAACCACTATACAATTCAGCCTTTGTACATCACACCTAGTGTCCATAGGTTGAATTGTATCGTGCTACTCAACAATGACCTGTGTACATCCCACTAGTGTCCATGGACTGAATTGTATAGTGGTACTCATCGATGGACTGTGTAAATACCACTTGTCCCATAGGTGGAACTCTGTAGTGGTACTCATCAATGAACTATGTACATCAATATTCATGTACATAGACTGACTTGTATGGTGGTACTCCTTAAGGAACAGCGTACACCTACATCAGTGTCTATAGGTTCATTTATATAGTGATATTCAGCAATGAACTGTGTGCATCCATAGTGAGTACTCACCATGACCTGTGTACATCCCACTAGTGTCCATGGACTGAATTGTATAGTGGTACTCAACAATAATCTATGTGTACATCCCACTAGTGTCCATAGATTGAATTATATAGCTCAACAATGACCTGTGTATCTATAGGCTGAATTCTATACCGTTTCTCAGTAATGATCGGAATACACCTACATTAGTGTTTATAGGCTGACTTATCTAGTAGTGGTACTCAATAATGAGCTGTGTACGTCACACTAGTTCCATAGGCTGAATTGTATAGTGGTACTGAACAATGAATTGGGTACATCACACTAGTTCCATAGGCTGAATCCTATAGCAGCACTCAACAATGAACTGTGTACATCCCAAGGGTGGCATAGACTGAATCCTCATTGAATACTCTGGGCACATGTCATTTGTTTCCATGCATCATGAAATAAGCCTTTGTGTTTATGTTTATCATCTCTTGTTGTGAGTTAGTATAGTGCTGATGTTTCCTTTGTTATTTATTGCAGCATTGGCTTGCTCTGGCCACCCTTCTCACTTGATATTCTTGACATCCTTTTGTGCAAAGCCAAATGTCTATTGATTGTGTCCCAGGACAGCTAAATGCACTTTGTGCTGAGAAGCTGAATAGTCCCAGCAAGTTTCTTATGTTTTATCTGATCTTGCCCAGAACAAATGCTGACTTCAAGTTTACGCTCCTTGTATCTAGAAATGTCTTAGCTATGGTAAATGACATGTTGCCCTCCTTTAAGGCGAGGGCACACAGTAGGTGGCATATTACCAGACATTTCAGGCAAGTTATTATCCTGACAATAATGACAATTGTGTGCTGGCCATTGAACTGGGATCTGCAATTATCCCTTTATTACCAGCACTTGTCTTGCAGCAATTTGGACATTTGTGAGTGGATGGAGTGTCTTATGAAAGGCAGCTTTGGAAATTAGGTTGGTGGTGTCTGGTTTATATAATCATATGTGTGGAATACACTGACAGTTTTGCTTCACAAGAATACAGCAGCAACTGAGGTCAGCCAGACAAAAGTGTTCTTGTGGTTCCTCCTTATGAGATTGTAAGAAGCAGTTTTTTATATATGTATGTGTGTGTGTGTGTGTGTGTGTATATATATATATATATATATATATATATATATATATATATATATATATATATATATATATATATATATATATATATATATATATATATATATATATATATATATATATTGTTGGGTTCAGGAGAATAATTGGAATCGCCATGCCTCCCCTACTATCCCATTTCTGATAAAGCTGATAACCATCATTTGGTAACTTCCCAGGCATTATACTGCTCTAGAGATGCAGTCTATTCTAGGGCTGCAACTAACAATTATTTTCGATTAATCGGTTAATAACCATAAAAAAGTGTGGTGTATAATTTAGTTAATGTGTAAAGTTTAAAAAAAAAAGGCAATTTATTCTTAAATATCTCTATGCAGTGGTAAATATAAATAACCAACTACATGGGGCCCCTGGGTTACAAACAAGATAGGGACTGTAGGTTTGTTCTTAAGTTGAATCTGTTTGTAATTCAGAACAGGTACATTTTTTTTAAGTGTAGCTCCAGACAAAAAATCTATTAAGTTTTTTTTAGATAACATACAGCAGGGTTATCACCCTGTAACATTTGTTTTGCTGTCTGTGCCCCTGTTAAGAAGATTTCACCTCACCTTCTGTCCCAATGACAATTGAATTTTGAAAATTTTGGGTTGTTAGGGAAACGTGGACTCGTGATAAAGCATCAGTGGAGACACCGTTTTCCCATATTAACTCTTACAGGAGTGAATTTCCCTTCCTAGGGGTGGATTTCCTCTCCCTTCCTGTTGTCTCCCTCCGTTTGTAAGTAGGAGTCGTTTTATAAGTCGGATGTTTGTAAGTAGGGGACCCCCTGTATATGGTTAGGGAGCAAAATATCAAATCCACTCTGAGAATAACAGAGATATACTAAGTGCCTGACCCTTTCCAAATACGCAGTGGCTGAAAAAAAGCATAGATGTGAACGTGTCCCATAGGAAACCATGTAAATGAACTGTAGTGCGTTTCTGCAAAAAGCACCAAAAAACACATAGGTGTAAACCAGGCCTAAGACATTTAGTAACATAATGGGGTTAAAAAAACTAAAATTAGCCCTTTATAGTACAAAAAAAAGCAGATAATCACTACTGTAAGGGGTTCATTTTTAATTTCAGTAAGGGGTTCATTTTTTTTTACTGTGAAAGTAATATTTACAGTAGCGATTATTTGCTCCTTTTGTAGTATAAAGGGCTAATTTTAGTTTCTTTTTAACCCCATTATGTTACTGGCCGATTAATCGATTATGAAAATGGTAATCAATTAGTTGTTTCAGCCCTAGTCAATTCCAATAGAATTGTGTTTGTTTTATCCTGTCTTAATATAGTCCTGCTATGTTATGTGGTAATGTTAATTTATTCACTCTTCAGGGCTGTTTCTAATCTAATTGTGTAAACACAAGCACTAGAGTGACAAGCAGATAGGAATAATTGTTCCCCCAAAGATCCCTAATCCCAAACTCAATTGTAATGCACCAAATGCAAATGACCTGTTTATTGCACAGCGATTACCTAGATGGTACCAGTGGGCTTTATCTGCTCTCCGGCATCAGATACAATTTTCAGCTTGACTAATCAACTTTTTCAGAATTTAGTTCTGCAAAGTTATCTGTTGGGAATATTTATATCATATAAACTTTCAGTTACTGTCCAAACATTATTATTATTATTATTATTATTATTATTATTATTATTATTTATACAGGATTTATATAGCGCCAACAGTTTGCACAGCACTTTACAAAATAAAGAGGGGCCGATACAGACACAATGCACTTCAGGACAAGAGGGTTAGGAGGGGCCCCATTCGAGAGAGCTTACAATCTACAATGGGACAGGCAGTTGTTACAAAAGATAATAATAGCTGTGAAGGGATGAGTTGATGGACAAAGTAAAAGTTCAGTTACTAGATAGAAGGATAAAGCCGGCCATAGACAGATTGACCAGCCTAATTTTAATCCTTCTATGAACAGGCTGGTTGTACTGAAGTCAATCCTATTTCAATTTCAGTACTGTCGGGTATTTTTTAGTACACCAGGGCTTGACAAATTTGCTTGGAATCTAGGAGCCAGCTAAAAAAGTTAGGAGCCAGGTTTTTTTTTTTTTTTAACGACAACGACTGACAGGTGGCACTGGGCACCCTGGCCCCCTGGGAACATCCGTGACCACCAGGTCCCGAGGACCCGGCGCATCGCGGTAAACGGCCGCCGATAGCGGCCGTTTACCACGTGATCACTCATGTCAAATGACGGTGCGATCACATGTACACAAACCAGCGTCACGTCATGACGCCGGTTCCTCCCTCCCCTCTCTGTATGGATCGGTACAGTGAGAGGGGGAGAGATGGGACCAGCGCTGTGGGCTCGATGTGTAGTGCCCACAGCGCTGGTCAGTGACAGCTATACTGCCAGCACTGTGCAATACTCTGCCAGCACTGTGCAACACTCGCCAATACTCTGCCAATACATTTTAATAGAAACAAAGAATTTTATTTATTTTTTTTACCGAATTTTCAGTATTTTTTAATTTATAGCGCAAAAAATAAAAATCCCAGCGGTGATTAAATACCACCAAAAGAAAGCTCTATTTGTGTGAAAAAAAGGACAACAAATTCATTTGGGTACAGTGTTGCATGACTGAGAAATTGTCATTCAAAGTGTGAGAGCACCGAAAGCTGAAAAGTGCCCAGTGGTTAACATTGCATTAGCATTGTTAGAGGTGTTGCAATACCAACGGCCACCACAAGATGGCGCCATATTACAGAAGGATTTCAGAAGGCCGCAAAGCCGCGGCCTAAATTTCTGGCTGGGGCGGCCTGATGCGATCGCACGGCGGGGGTCGGAGTCCACAGGTTGACAGGGTACCGCAGCTGTGTTGCCCCAATTCTAGTCGCAATTGCGACCGCGGTTTGTCGAACCCTGTAGTACACTATAGCTGCCAGCAGTGATCGTTGTATTTTGACGGTGGGGAAACCTCCCGCTGTCCAAATACTTTAGCACACCGGGAGGGATTCCTCCATCAACACTGTGATGGGGGAATCAAGCAATTTTCAAGCTTAAACTGGCCATACATGGATTGAAATTCAGCTGGTTCTGAGACTAGCTGAATTTTGCTTCTTGTATGGGCAGGCTGGTTGTACTGAGTCAATCTACTGATCAACTTTTGTACAACCAGCCTGTTTGAAAATTTCCGCATGATCAGCGCCAACCACTATAGCTGATTAGTGTGTTCTGATGGTGTAGAAGTCTCCCCACTGTCAGAATACAAAGGCACAGCGGGACTGATTCTCCTATCCACCTCGAATGTGTGGATGGGGGAATCGGGTCATTTTTATTTTTCAGTTCAACCGCCTGGTTGTATGGGCTGCCAGAGGTTTCCTGAAGGTTGAGTAAAGGGCAAACATACTTAGGAGAAAATTTAAATAATGAGCTGAATTATTAGGCAAACATACTTAATATCTAATATACAAGTTAGAATCTATTTACTATTTAGCAGTATAGTGAAAATTCCAGTATGTTCCCCCACCAGGGAAGTCACACAAGCTGCGTACAGCTACCTATAGAAGTCAATGGCTGTACGTGGCTATAAATAGGCATATGCATGCTGGGTACAAATCTAAAGGCAGGAGTTTGCACCCATGCCAGAACATAAAGTTGTTCAGGTGTGGATAGAGACTTGTACCGCATCTAATGTCTTTTAGTCAGTGCCCAGAAACAAACAGATCAAGAATTCTGATTGCACTCTGACTTATTCTGCATGGTTGTTCCAGGTCAGTGGCTCAGAATGTTTTTTAAACCATAGGATCAATATTAGCGTCAGGCAAATGGCATTTTAACCCCCCTTCCTGCCCAGGCCAATTTTCAGCTTTCAGCGATGTCGCTGTTTAAATGACAATTGCGCGGTCATGCTACACTGTACCCAAACAAATTTTTTATCATGTTGTTCCCACAAATAGATCTTTCTTTTGGTAGTATTTGATCACCTCCTGCATTTTTTTTTTTATATTTGTTTTGCTAAACAATTAAAAAAAGACAGAAAATTTGGAAAAAAAAAAAAAGTTTTTCTTTTGTTTCTGTTATAAAATTTTGTAAATAAGTATGTTTCCTCCGGCACTGATGGGCGGCACTGATGGGCACTTGCTGTATGGGCGGCACTGATGGGCACTTGCTGTATGGGCGGCACTGATGGGCACTTGCTGTATGGGCGGCACTGATGGGCACTTGCTGTATGGGCGGCACTGATGGGCACTTGCTGTATGGGCGGCACTGATGGGCACTTGCTGTATGGGCGGCACTGATGGGCACTTGCTGTATGGGCGGCACTGATGGGCACTTGCTGTATGGGCGGCACTGATGGGCACTTGCTGTATGGGCGGCACTGATGGGCACTTGCTGTATGGGCGGCACTGATGGGCACTTGCTGTATGGGCGGCACTGATGGGCACTTGCTGTATGGGCGGCACTGATGGGCACTTGCTGTATGGGCGGCACTGATGGGCACTTGCTGTATGGGCGGCACTGATGGGCACTTGCTGTATGGGCGGCACTGATGGGCACTTGCTGTATGGGCGGCACTGATGGGCACTTGCTGTATGGGCGGCACTGATGGGCACTTGCTGTATGGGCGGCACTGATGGGCACTTGCTGTATGGGCGGCACTGATGGGCACTTGCTGTATGGGCGGCACTGATGGGCACTTGCTGTATGGGCGGCACTGATGGGCACTTGCTGTATGGGCGGCACTGATGGGCACTTGCTGTATGGGCGGCACTGATGGGCACTTGCTGTATGGGCGGCACTGATGGGCACTTGCTGTATGGGCGGCACTGATGGGCACTTGCTGTATGGGCGGCACTGATGGGCACTTGCTGTATGGGCGGCACTGATGGGCACTTGCTGTATGGGCGGCACTGATGGGCACTTGCTGTATGGGCGGCACTGATGGGCACTTGCTGTATGGGCGGCACTGATGGGCACTTGCTGTATGGGCGGCACTGATGGGCACTTGCTGTATGGGCGGCACTGATGGGCACTTGCTGTATGGGCGGCACTGATGGGCACTTGCTGTATGGGCGGCACTGATGGGCACTTGCTGTATGGGCGGCACTGATGGGCACTTGCTGTATGGGCGCCACTGATGGGCACTTGCTGTATGGGCGCCACTGATGGGCACTTGCTGTATGGGCGCCACTGATGGGCACTTGCTGTATGGGCGCCACTGATGGGCACTTGCTGTATGGGCGCCACTGATGGGCACTTGCTGTATGGGCGCCACTGATGGGCACTTGCTGTATGGGCGCCACTGATGGGCACTTGCTGTATGGGCGCCACTGATGGGCACTTGCTGTATGGGCGCCACTGATGGGCACTTGCTGTATGGGCGCCACTGATGGGCACTTGCTGTATGGGCGCCACTGATGGGCACTTGCTGTATGGGCGCCACTGATGGGCACATGCTGTATGGGCGCCACTGATGGGCACTTGCTGTATGGGCGCCACTGATGGGCACTTGCTGTATGGGCGCCACTGATGGGCACTTGCTGTATGGGCGCCACTGATGGGCACTTGCTGTATGGGCGCCACTGATGGGCACTTGCTGTATGGGCGCCACTGATGGGCACTTGCTGTATGGGCGCCACTGATGGGCACTTGCTGTATGGGCGCCACTGATGGGCACTTGCTGTATGGGCGCCACTGATGGGCACCTGCTGTATGGGCGCCACTGATGGGCACCTGCTGTATGGGCGCCACTGATGGGCGCCTGCTGTATGGGCGCCACTGATGGGCGCCACTGATGGGCACTTGCTGTATGGGCGCCACTGATGGGCACTTGCTGTATGGGCGCCACTGATGGGCACTTGCTGTATGGGCGCCACTGATGGGCACTTGCTGTATGGGCGCCACTGATGGGCACTTGCTGTATGGGCGCCACTGATGGGCACTTGCTGTATGGGCGCCACTGATGGGCACTTGCTGTATGGGCGCCACTGATGGGCACTTGCTGTATGGGCGCCACTGATGGGCACTTGCTGTATGGGCGCCACTGATGGGCACTTGCTGTATGGGCGCCACTGATGGGCACTTGCTGTATGGGCGCCACTGATGGGCACTTGCTGTATGGGCGCCACTGATGGGCACTTGCTGTATGGGCGCCACTGATGGGCACTTGCTGTATGGGCGCCACTGATGGGCACTTGCTGTATGGGCGCCACTGATGGGCACTTGCTGTATGGGCGCCACTGATGGGCACCTGCTGTATGGGCGCCACCGATGGGCGGCACTGATTGGAATCTGGGCAATGAATGGCATCTGTATGGGCACTGACCGTCATCCCTGGTGGTCCAGGGTTGCATACGGGGAGGGCATCCCTGGTGGTCCAGTGTGAGCATCTGCAGTGTCAGGAGAGCCGCCGATCAGCTCTCCTTTACTCGCGTCTGTCAGACACAAGTGAGGAAAAGCCGATAAACGGATTCTTATCCTGAAAGTAGTCATGATTCAGGTCCAGATAACAAAAACCACCACCCGGCCATCATTCTGCTATAGGCTGTGAAAGTGAAGTGAAAGTGGTTAAGGTGGGCAGCAATGGAGGCCTCTGGGGTTTTCTCAGCACAGGTTTCTTTGAGCCTGAGTTCACACTAGTGCAAATTGGATGTGGATTTCCCAGCATTCAATTCGCATGACAGGAGAGTGGAGCCGGTTCACACATCTCTGTGAAGGTCACAGAGCGCATTGCACAGAGTCCTGTGCGTCTTTGGCTCTGTTTCATGTCTGAATTCATCCCTGAAACGGAGAACCGAGACGCACCGGACCCCTGCTGTGAGCCGCATCTGCAAGTGTGAACCCAGCCTTAAGCTATCTACATGTTTTTGTACACCAAGAAGAAACTCTGATGAAACTCAAGTATAAAAAGATTAGGGTTGCCAACTGTCAGTAAAATCATGGACAGTTTGTGAAATCCGATATTTGTACGTCTGTGTCCATGAATGTTCATAGACAGAGGTAAACATCATGGATTTTACAAACTGTCCATGAATTTACTGACAGTTGACAACCCTGAAAAAGATTATTGAAACTACCACACATGAAAAACTCTATTTACTATAAAATCAAAGGACCCAGATCTGGAAAGAACAGTTCACAACAATGCAGTTGTAGAAATGGACCTGCATTTTCCAGCATGGTCCAAGGACAATGTAAAGTATGCCTTGACGCTCTTAAAGTATTTTCTTTGCACGGATAAGCATACATGCTGCGTTTTTTCCTTTTTTTTTTTTTTTTTTTTTTTATCAAACAAGGTTACACAGCACTGGTGTGAACTGGGTCATAGGATAGAATGAGCAGCAACTTTCATTGCATTACTCCTACAACTTAAATGTGATCAAAACTGCTGATGTATAGATGGTCCCTATGGAAAAGCTATCACTTGGCATATATTTTGTACAAAATGTCATTCTTGTCCTATAGAGAGAATTTGTGATTTGCATGCAAAAACCTTACTTCCAGTGCATTGCGTCAATATAAATTAGGACTTATAAACAGACATTGGATGTATCATTGGAGATACCACTTGACACTGTTCATCATGTAAGCTCTGATGTGTATTGATGGTTTCAGGGCAATCACTCTTCCGGTCTATAGTGAAAGGAGGTTGGCATGGATGTGTAACACAAATTAATGCTGCTGCATACATTGACAGACTGCGAGTGTACAGTGGTATATGTTGGCATCTGCCAAAGTGTGCTGAAGCATTGTGCTTAACAAGCCCTATTCATCTGTAAGTGGAGCAACAATAAGGATGCCAGGTGCAGCTTGGGACATGAGTTCTCTGTAGTGAGACTCGTCATGATTACCATAAACCTGTGGTATGCAATATATTGCTTTTACCTTTATTTAGAAAATGTTTAACTGGAAGGAAATGCATTGTAACTTCTCTTATTGGGGAATCCCTAATAACTGATATGGCTAAACGTACACCATGGCTCTCCCTGAACCCAATTGTGACTGCCTTCCCTCCTTAGTGTTTGTACTGCACATTATTGTAATGAAGAAGAGTAAATCTGAAGGGTTAGTCAGCAGAACTAATTGGATAGAGTGCATTCTATACAGTAAGATCAAGTCTGCAATAGAGCTGCCACGACACGTCGACGTAGTCGACTAAGAAAATACGTTGACGTGAGTGAAAAGCGTCGCTGCGTCACACGTTGCACGTTTTTTTACGCTTTCGCCTGGGTTTCCGTCTCACTCACTTTGCTTTCTCCCCCGTGAGGTGCCTGCTGTCCAACTTCCTCCCCCCGCCAGCCAGCCTGTGAATCCTCTTGTGCTGCCTGTGCTGTGCCCTCCATAACACCACCCACCGCCACCACTAAGAATGAGAGTTTCAGCAGCACAGGGGACAGAGCAAGGAGTAGAAGCAGAGGTGACAGCCCAGAGCTCCTTCACAGACATTGAAGCTGTATGGGAATTTCTTCCTCCTTATCTGCTCTGTGACCAGAGCTGCTGTGTGTGTAACTCTCTGAATGTCTTCACTCATTACACTACCATTCACCTTATTAAGAGGGAGGAGGGGGCAGATGTCTGATTTCTTCCTGACCATTGGTTTCTTTCTACCAGAGGGGGGTTAGCAAGGTCCCCCCTTATAACCCCTCACCTATTTCTGGATGGGGGTCCCCCTTATCACCCCTTCAATCCACCTAGCTGGGGGTCTTTTTTAACTTGTGGGGGAGGAGGCGAGTTCCTATGTTCCTGGATGGGGGTCCCCCTTATCAACCCCCCCCCCCCTCCCGCAGGCCTCCTGTATAACTGGAAGGGGTCTGCTTTATGACCCCCCAATAATCCAAATAGCTAGAGAAGGGAGAGAGGAGAATTCCTGAATTGGGGTCCCTTATCACCCCCCCCTAAAAACTTCTGAACATAAAATAAAAACAGAACATTAAAAAAAAAGGTAAGATAAAAGAATATAACTACATACATTATTTTTATATATAGTTATATTCTTTTACCTTAACTTTACAAAAAATAAGTACATTAAAAAAAGGTAAGATAAAATATAACTACATAAATATAATATATACATATTTATGAAGTTATATTCTTTTATCTTTTTTTTTTTATGTACTTCTTTTTTTTGATTAGCCAATTAATCCCTTGGATAACTAAAAAAATAACACTAGATTAAATAAAAATAATCGTTAGTCGATGACTAATCGTAAAAATAATCGATAGATTAGTCGACAGACAAAATAATCGTTAGTTGCAGCTCTAGTCTACAATCGCCTCCAAAATACTCCATTCCATCGTGCTTGTGGAGCACATGCAGCACACGCTCTGCCTTGCAGTATAATTTAGTACTATTCTCCTGACAAAGCCAAGGCTCTTCTAAATTGTCAATTCACTTTAACCACTTGCTTACTGGGCACTTAAACGCCCTTCCTGCCCAGACCAATTTTCAGCTTTCGGTGCTCTGACACTTTGAATGACAATTACTCAGTCATGCAATACTGAACCCAAATGATTTTTTGTCCTTTTTTTCCCACAAATAGAGCTTTCTTTTGGTGGTATTTGATGACCTCCTGGGTTTTTTATTTTTTGCGCTATAAATGAAAAAAGACCGAAAATTTTGAAGAAAAAACACATTTTCTTTGTTTCTGTGATAAAATTTTGCAAATTATTTTTCTTCATAAATTTTGGCCACAATTTATACTGCCACATATCTTTGGTAAAAATAACTCAAATTAGTGGATATTATTTGGTCTTTGTGAAAGTTACAGACTCTACAAACAGTGGTGCAAATCGTACAAAATTGATCACACCTGATGTATTGGTGACCGATCTCATTTCTTGTGACCCGAACAAGCCAGGAAAGTACAAATACCCCCCAAATGACCACTTTTTTGAAAGTAGACATTCCAAGGTATTTAGTAAGAGGCATGGTGAGCTTTTTGATGCTGTCATTTTTTTTCCCACAATTCTTTGCAAAATTAATTATTTTTTTATTTTTTATTTTTTTTCACAAAATTGTCATTCTAATAGGTTATTTCTCTCACATGGAATGTGTATACCACAAATGACACCCCAAAATAAATTCTGCTACTCCTCCTGAGTATTACGATGCCACATGTGTGGGACTTTTCCACAGCCTGGCCACATAGAGAGGCCCAACATGCAGGGAGCGCCATCATGTGTTCTAGGAGCATAAATTACACATCTAACTTGTTGACTACCTATTACACTTCTGAAGGCCCTGGAGCACCAGGACAATGACACGTGACACTGACGACAGGTGGCACTGATATGTGGCACTGGTGACAGATGGCACTAGTATGGGGCACTGATGACACGTGACACTGATGACAGACGGCACTAATACGGGGCACTGATGACATGTGGCACTGATGAAAGATGGCACTAATACGTGGCACTAATACGTGGCACTGATGAGAGATGGCACTAATATGCGGCACTGATGACCGATGGCACCGACACGTGGCAATCATGACACGTGACACTAATGACAGATGGCACTGATGACAGATGGCACTAATATGTGGCACTGATGACACGTGACACTGATATGGCACTGATGACAGATGGCACTGATGTGGCACTGATGACACGTGGATGGTGACGGGTGGATGGGGACACGGATCGCACATTTAGTTTTTTAGTTACGGCGCTGCAGCCGTTGTTCTCTCTCTCCCCACACGCTGTCTGTGTGAGGAGAGAGAGCGGCGCTGACAGATGATCTCATATGTTTCCATATGAGATCATCTCTCATTAGACACGCCGATCTCGCTGTAAACGGCCGCTGTAAGTGGCCGTTTACAGCGATCTGTGACCGGCCGTGTCCGACGGACACGGCCAGCACAGGACTTCCCCGATGCGCGCTCTCAGGAGCGCGCATTAGGGAAGTAAACAGGACGTCCAGGGACATCCTCCCTGCTGGGAGCGTCCGCGCTGCAGCCGTCTTTCGGCTATAGCGCGGGCGCGAAGAGGTTAACTTGGCAGCATTGTTAATACGTCTGCAACTTGCCAACATGGTTAGAATATATTTCAGTGTTTTACATAGTAGAGAATACTACAGGAATGTGCAATATATCTGTTACCACAGATGACCCCATTGAGGTTTCAGTTACGTGTGTGTGAATTTTCCCATTGCATGGTGTTGTGTCCATATATACAATTGTGCAGATGGACCATTTTAGAAAGTGTTAAGTTCACCTGGAAAACCACAGTGCTGCCCATACAAAAACAATATTCTATTCTAGTATGTAGATATAGTCTTGTAAACCCCAGATGCCTGTGGATGAGCATTTAGCAATGTACAGAAAGAACACAACAACCAATCAGAACTGACTGTTCATTGTTCTGTGTATTGTAAATGTAGCACCCACCGGTACCCTAGAAGCACAACGACACCTCAGAGTGTGCCAGTTCTTACCTCAGGGCTGAATCCATGGCTATAATGGGAAATCTCGAACAGAAGTCCGGCGCCAGTCACTTTTTGTCTTTTTAAAGTTTTTTTCAAATGTAAAACTGGAAATAAGTTGGTGTTGGTGGTGGAGGGTTAGGTTGGCCAGAGACCACATCAGGTCTCTTAACCTCTTGGAGCCAGCGCCTCCAGGCCCTTTAAGGGGTTTATGATGCCTGAAGGCGTGTTTATGATTAGGGCTGAAACAACTAATCGAGTATGAAATTAATTGATTACTATTTTCATAATCGATTAATCGGCCAGTAACATAATGGGGTTAAAAAAATCGAAAATGAGCCCTTTATAGTACAAAGAGCAAATAGCTACTGTAAATATTACTTTCACAGTTCTACAGAAAAAAAAAATGAACCCCTTACAGTAGTAATCTGCTTTTTTGTACTATAAAGGGCTGATTTTAGTTTTTTTAACCCCATTATGTTACTAAATGTCTCAGGTCTGGTTCACATCTATGTGTTTTTTGGTGCTTTTTGCAGAAACGCACTACAGTTCATTTACATGGTTTTCTAAGGGACACGCTCACATCTATGCTTTTTTCAGCCACTGTGTATTTGGAAAGGGTCAGGGACGTTTTTAACGCAAAACGGTGCTTTTTTGGTTCAATATACTTCAATAGAGAAGCTGCAGAAAAGCATGTTATGCGTTTTTGCAGCAATTTGTGTTTTTTAATCTGCCCAATGACAAATTGGCCAAAAAACAGTATGTCTCTTCTAATAGTATATACAGTATATATCTCCTCTAATAGTGTATACAGTATATCTCTTCTGTCTGTTATTCTCAGAGTGGATTCGATATTTTGCTCCCTAACCATATAGCTGGTTGTTTATATTTACCACCGCATAGAGATATTTAAATATATATATATATATATATATATATATATATATATATATATATATATATATATATATATATATATATATATATATATATATATATATATATATATATATATATATATATATATATATATATATATATATATATATATATATATATATATTGTTCTCATAGAATAGAGTAGTACAAACCTGGAAGTTTTTGGCTGGGGGGCCCCCCTCAGGCACTCAGGTGGGAAGGAGAGGAGGTGGGTGGACCCGGAGCTCTGCGCAGGGCAGCTCTGGGTAAGGCGGCCTCGCTCAGCCGATGTCACTGGTTGCTAGATGCGGGGCGGCCCTAGCAACCAGTTGGCACTTCGGCAAAGTTATCTGTGGGTGGCTGACAGCTGGCTGTGTCTCTATTTCATTCCGGGACACTGTATTGTCCCGGAATGAAGGTGCCCGGGACACAAGTTTGGATTAAGGGACAATCCCGGGGCAATCAAGGACATGTGGGCACCTTACCTACAGGTGACAGTGGAAAAAATCACACCCCCACTATGCTTGGAGAAAAACTATTTGAAAACTATACACTCAGTCTGAGCTGCCTACAGCAGAGCTAGACTAAATTTACATAGTAGCCCTAGTTTAGGACCAGGGGGCTACATCAAGTTGGCCATACACAGAACGGCAAGACCACCTTTTCTGTAGAGCAGACATCCTGATCCTTATGAGATTTGGCCATACATTATGACATTCAGATTTCAGAAGTCTGGCAGTGTCATTCAATGATAGCAATGTTCAAGGTGCAAAAGTTCTTCATGGGATACTCTCATAAGCCTCAAAGAATAGTCACACATAGGGATGAGCTTCGAGTTCGAGTCGAACATTGCCTGTTCAGCGAACAATTTGGGGTGTTCGCGGGAAAATTCGAAAAGCCGCGAGCACCCTGTAAAAGACTATGGGAGAAATCTCAAGTGCTAATTTTAAATGCCTATATGCAAGTTATTGTCATAAAGTGTTTGGGGACCTGGGTTCTGCCCTAGGGGACATGTATCAGTGCAATTTATTTTTTTAAAACGGCTGTTTTTTCAGGAGCAGTGATTTTAATAATGCTTAACCTGTTGCCGACCTCCCACTGTCAATTGACGGCGGAGCGGTGCGGCTCTTGTGGCGGGCTGCCGTCATATGATGTCGCTAACATTTTGGCCACTAGGGGGCGCAGGAGGCACGCGCCCGCCGCATCGATGGGGACCTGATGCGCGTGGCCGCGATGTCCGCCGGGCACCCGCGATTGCCCAGTAACTGAGCAGGACGTGGATCTGTGTGTATGTAAACACGCAGATCCACGTCCTGTCACTGGAGAGGAGACCAATGGTGTGTCCCTTGTACATAGTGACACCGATCGGTCCCCTCCCCCAGTCAGTCCCCTCCCCCCACAGTTAGAATCACTAACATAGGGAACATATTAACCCCTGCAGAGCCCCCTAGTGTTAACCCTTCCCTGACAGTCACATTTATCAATATACGCTTATTGCTATTTTTTTTTTACCAAAAATATGTAGAAGAATACGTATCGGCCTAAACTGAGGAAAAATTTAAAAAAAATAAAAAAATTGCATATTTATTATAATAAAAAGTAAAAAATATTATGTTTTTTCAAACTTGTCCCTCTTCTTTTGTTTATAGCGCAAGAAATAAAAACCGCAGAGGTGATCAAATACCACCAAAATAAAGCTCTATCTGTGGGGAAAAATGATAAAAAATTTTATTTGGGTACAGCGTTGCATGACCGCGCAATTGTCATTCAAAATGCGACAGCGTTGAAAGCTGAAAAATGGCTTGGTCAGGAAGGAGGTGTTCGTGCCTGGTAGGCAAGTGGTTAAAGTGAAACAATAAAAGTGTAATATTCCTTTAAATTTCGTACCTGGGGGGTGTCTATAGTATGCCTGTGAAGGGGCGCATGTTTCCCGTGCTTAGAACTGTCCCTGCACAAAGTGTCATTTTTGCAGGAAAAAAAGCTATTTAAAATCACTCGCGGCTAATGAATTGCCGGCTCCCGTAATACAGAGAACAGTCATTCATTGAAAGTCATTGATTAACCACTTTCAGACCGGACCAATTTGCAGCCAAAGGACCAGGCCCCTTTTTGCGATTCGGCACTGTGACGCTTTAACTGACAATTGCGCGGTCGTGCGACGTGGCTCCCAAACAAAATTGACGTCCTTTTTTCCCACAAATAAAGCTTTCTTTTGGTGGTATTTGATCGCCCCTGCGGTTTTTATTTTTTGCACTATAAACAAAAAAGAGCGACAATTTTGAAGAAAAACGCATTATTTTTTGCTATAATAAATATCCCCCAAAAATATATAAAAAAACATTTTTTTTCCTCAGTTTAGGCCGATACGTATTCTACATATTTTTGGTAAAAAAAATCACAATAAGCGATTATTGATTGGTTTGCGCAGAAGTTATAGCGTTTACAAGATAGGGGATAGTTTTATAGCATTTTTATTAATACATTTTTTTTTTTTTTTTATTAGTAATGGCGGTGATCAGCGATTTTTATTGTGACTGCGACATTATGGCGGACACATCGGACATTTTTGGGACCATTGTCATTTATACAGCAATCAATGCTATTTAAATGCATTGATTCCTGTATAAATGACACTGGCAGTGAAGGGGTTAACCACAAGGGGGAGTGTAGGGGTTAAGTATGCCTAGGGGTGTGTTTCTTACTGTGGGGGGCGTGGCTGTCAGCTAGTGAATGCTGATCTCTGCTCCAATCACAGGGAGCAGAGATCGGCGTCACTAGTTGCTAGGCAGAACGGGGAGATGCTGTGTACTTCCGCATCTCCCCGTTCAGCGGCGATCGAGTCCGCGGGACCCGCGACCGGCCTCAGGGGGGCCCGATGGCACGGCAGGCATTTAAGGAGGGACTTGTATATACGCCCTCCTGCCTGTACGTGCCATTCTGCCGACGTATATCGTCGTGCGCGGTCGGGAACCGGTTAAAAAAAAAAAAAGGGTGGGGGTTCCCCCAAATTCAATTACCAGGCCCTTCAGGTCTGCTATGGATATTAAGGGGAACCCCGCTTCAAATTAAAAAAAAAAAGATGTAGGGGCCCCCCTAAATAGCCATACCAGACCCTTATCCAAGCACGCAACTTGGCAGGCCGCAGGAGCACGAGAGCGCGGGGGTGACGCGAAGGGGCGTGACTCCTGTGGGAGTCTATTCCCGGAAGTGGGTGCAGATAACCGTATTATACAGGTATCTGCACCCCCTCTCCCCTGAAAGGTACCAACTGTGTCACCGGAGGGGGGGAGGGTTCCGATGAGCGGAAGTTCCACTTTAGGGTGGAGCTCCGCTTTAAGTACGTTTTTACATTCAAGTATTTTTATTTTACGCAATGAGGTTGATTTACTAAAACTGGAGAGTGCAAGATCTGGTGCAGCTCTGCATGGTAGCCAATCGGCTTCTAACTTCAACTTGTTCAATTAAGCTTTAACAAAAAAAGCTGATTGATTTCTATGCAGAGCTGCACCAGATTTTGCAATTTTAGTAAATCAAACCCATTGCGTGACACTGTGACAGCTTCAGCCTGTTGGCCTCACTTGTCAATGGGTCTCTCTATGTATTAAGGACAGTGACAGTTGCAGATTGCAATGCTGGCATCATTGGCTGGTGGTCACATGAAGGAAAACCAAACTGCGCTGATTGGATCCCTGTTGTTAGCTGAGACTAGTGCCTATCAGTAATGGCACACAGATGTACACTTCTACAATGTCTCTTAGGCTGGCCATACATTATACAATTTTCTTGTACAATTTTAATTTACATTTACAAAAACCCTATAATATGAAGTCAAACCTAAACACTTTTAATTTGTATTTAATCAGGTAGGCCTCTGCACTACATAATTGAAGGTAAATCTAAAGGACATTGAATAGGAAAATTGTAGAATGTATGGCCAGCTTTAGCACATGATTGAGATTGTTAATCTACAGATTGTGGACACGAAGGAGTTAAAGTAAACCTAACCCCTAATCGTAACATTATCGTGAACAAAAAAATATCACATAAATTGATCACAATAATGATACCCTCCATAGTGCACTGAAATTTCCCAACCTTATCAATCCACTGATCTAGCTTTATTACCTTGAGCCACTGACCTAGAACAAGTATGCAGACCAGTTTAGCCATGCCCCCTTGGAGGTTGCTGAAAGATGTGGTTCACCCGTCACCCTGCCCAGCCCAACATCCATCTTACAGTCACTCAGTAACACAGACCTGTCCATAGCTTGTTTTGTTTTATTGAGGATTAAACTTGGATGGGTATTAGGGAATTATGAGATGCCCAGGATTTCAGAACAATCAATTGTAAATTGTAGCTCAATCAATTGTGACTTGCAGAACAATCAATTGTGAATTGTAGATCCATCAATTGGGACACTATGTACACTCCCTGTACATACACCTCAGTCATCTCGCCAGTACTTCGCTTGCTGCACACTGTTTCTCCTCCAGCACTTCACTTGCTGCAGACTATCACTCCTCCAGACCAGCTAGCACCGCATGGGTAGGAGTGATGCTACTTCTGCCAGGCCTCACTGAACTGCCTTTTGCAGGCAGGGACCCCGGGCCTCTGTCGTGTAGAATAGTTCAGGTGTTAGCTGTCCTCTGCTCAGCTACCACTCCCAGATAGCTCTATTTAGGCCCTGGCAGCCAAAAGACCCATTTCCACTGCCCTTCTCCACAGCCCTCTCTCCACTGGTTCTGCACCCATCTCTCAAACTGCAATCTCTCAGTTCTCTAAGGCGTGCCTCCTCAGTCCTCCCAACTGTGCTCACTCACAAGCCCTCCTGGCTGCGACCAGTTGTCCTCCTGGAGACTCTTATGCCGCGTACGCACGATCAAATTGTCCGACAACAAAACCATGGATTTTTGTTCGAAGGATGTTGCCTCAAACTTGTCTTGCGTACACACGGTCACACAAATGTTGGCCAAAAATTCTGAACGTGAGAACGCGGTGACGTACAACACGTATGACGAGCCAAGAAAAAGGAAGTTCAATAGCCAGTGCGGCTCCTTCTGCTTGATTTAGAGCATGCGTAAACTTTTGTGCAACGGACTTGTGTACACACGATCTGACTTTCCGACAACAAGTTTTGTTGGTGGAAAATTTAAGAACCTGCTATCAAACATTTGTTGGCAGAAATTCCGACAGCAACTGTTCGATGGAGTATACAGTGGGGATCGAGAGTGTTGGTGGAAAATTTAAGAACCTGCTATCAAACATTTGTTGGTGGAAATTCCGACAGCAACTGTTCGATGGAGTATACAGTGGGGATCGAAAGTTTGGGCACCCCAGGTAAAAATGTGTAATGTGCATAACGAAGCCAAGGAAAGATGGAAAAATCTCCAAATGGCATCAAATTACAGATTAGACATTCTTATAATATGTCAAGAAAAGTTAGATTTTATTTCCATTTACACTTTCAAAATTACAGAAAACAAAAAAATGGCGTCTGCAAAAGTTTGGGCAACCTGCAGAGTTAATATCTTGTACTGCCCCCTTTGGCAAGTATCACAGCTTGTAAACGCTTTTTGTAGCCAGCCAAGAGTCTTTCAATTCTTGTTTGAGGTATCTTTGCCCATTCTTCCTTACAAAAGTCTTCCAGTTCTTTGAGACTTCTGGGCTGTCTGTCACGCACTGCTCATATTTTCAATAATGTTGAGGTCAGGAGATTGTGAAGGCCATGGCAAAACCTTCAGTTTACGCCTCTTGATGTAATCCCCCTTGGATTTTGAGGTGTGTTTAGGATCATTATCCATTTGTAGAAGCCATCCTCTCTTTAACTTTTTCACAGATGGCATCAAGTTACCATCCAAAATTTGCTGAAATGATATTGAATCCATTTTTCCTTCTACTTGTGAAATGTTCCCTGTGCCACTGGCTGCAATACAACCCCAGAGCATGATTGATCCACCCCCTAGCTTAACAGTTGGACAGAGGTTCTTTTTATTAAATTCTGTGCCCTTTCTTCTCCAAACGTACCTTTGCTCATTCTGGCCAAAAAGTTCTATTTTAACCTCATCGGTCCACAGAACTTGTTTCCAAAATGCCTCAGGCTTGTCTATATGTTCATTTGCAAAGTTCAAACGCTGATTTTTGTGGTGAGGACGTAGAAGAGGTTTTCTTCTGATGACTCTTCCATGAAGACATATTTGTACAAGTATCTCTTTATAGTGGAATAGTGTACCACAACTCCAGTGTGTGCCAGATCTTTCTGGAGGGATCATGCAGTCAAACGTGGGTTTTGAATTTTTCTTGGTCTTCCAGATCTTGCTTTAACTTCCACTGTTCCTGATGACTGCCATTTCTTAATTACATTCTGAACAGAGGATATTGACATCTGAAAACGCTTTGCTATCTTCTTATAGCCTTCTCCAGCTTTGTGAGCGTCAACTATTTTCAGTTTCAGTTTTCAAGACAACTGCTTAGAAGAACCCATGGTGCTGATTGTTGGGGCAAGGTCAGATGAATCTGGCCATTTAAAACCATTGAGATTGACATCACCTGGTCTTCCCAGACGATGATTGAGAACAATCCATGACACTGGCAGGTCTCAGCTTTGCAAAGGGGGCAGTACATGCTATAAATTCTTCAGGGTGCCCAAACTTTTGCAAACGCCATTTTTTTGTTTTCTGTAATTTTGAAAGTGTAAATGATGGAAATAAAATCTAACTTTTTTTGACATATTATAAGAATGTCTAATCTGAAATGTGATGCCATTTGAAGATTTTTCCATCTTTCCTTGGCTTCGTTATGCACATTAATACACATTTTTACCTGAGGTGCCCAAACTTTCGATCCCCACTGTACACACAGTCAGACTTTCTGACAACAAGCTCACATTTCCCGACCGTGTGTCACCCCCCCCCCCCCCCCCAGACTGGGGGGCCCCTATGGGCCTGACAGCCTCCTCACCCTCTCACAGACGGAGATAAGTGCTTGCTAGCAAAGGTGGCCATACGCCAACTGGGGTGGAATGCCCTGTCCAACATTGAAGCTTGTTTTACAGTGCATCTAGCAAGATGAGACATACTACATGTATTTTATCCCCTCAGCTCATGGCTTGGTGAAGGGGCATTTAGAAGAAGAAGCAGAGAGCACTGGTGGAGGACTCCAGAAGAGGATGTAAGGGACCACTCTGTGCAACACCATTGCACAGAGCAGGTAAGTATAACATATTTTTTATTTTAATAATAGCATTTAATATCACCTTAAAGCTTAAGTCTAGGCAGATATAAAAGGCACAAATTTGTGCAACTCTAAAATCAACAATACATCAGTAAATGTATTAAATGCAAGCAGGGTGACAATGTGATGAGTTCATCCCTTTGCTGCTTTTCCTTCATTGTCCAGTCACAGGCTGGGTGCAGATCGAGGAAGGTGAAAATTGAGGGTGAGTATTGCAGTATATATGGCCTTTTATTTGATCTTTTATTGGAATATTCATTTGTTTTAAAGTGGGACTTAGGCTTCATGTACACAGTGGGGGTTATTTACGAAAGGCAAATCCACTTTGCACTACAAATGCAAACTACAAGTGAAAAGTGCACTAGAAATTGCACTGAAAGTGCACTTGGAAGTGCAGTCGCTGTAAATCTGAGGGGTCGATCTGAAACGAGGGGAAGCTCTGCTGATTTTTATCATCCAATCATGTGCAAGCTAAAATGCTGTTTTTTATTTTCCTTGCATGTCCCCCTTGGATCTACAGCGACTGCACTTCCAAGTGCACTTTCAGTGCAATTTGAAGTGCACTTTACACTTGTAGTTTGCACTTGTAGTGCAAAGTGGAGTTGCCTTTCGTAAATTACACCCATAGTCTATTATGACCACCGCCTGTGGGAAAACGCAGAACGTGGCAAAATCACGCCACGATTTTCCACGTATTGCAGGCAGCGGTCAAAGCGTTCCTATCCTGAACGCAATTCTTCCGTGTTCAATAGAGGGTGGTTGAGGGAAATTGAAACACCCCTAACCGCAGCAGCTCCTAAACGATCCTAAAAGCTTATGTCTACATAGGCTTTTATGGAGTTGAGTTTAGAAGCTTTGGCAAAAAAACACCAAAAGCGCCTAAACTCAACTTTAGGAGCTATAGTGTACATGAAGCCTTAAAGTGGTTGTAAACTCTCACATATTTTTTTATTTTTTTTATTTTTTTATTTTTTAAAGTGGTTGTAAACTCTCACATATACCCAGTGAAGTGAACAGCCTCAGATGATACACAGAGATGAAACAAATCCTCCTACATAGGTTTTACTTGTTTATCGGCAGTCTTCTCCTCTCTACACCCCTTCAAAAGAGAAGATTGTGTTAAAAATCTTTCTTCATCTGTCAGGAGCACAGAGGAGGGGGCAGAGAGACTGCAGTTACACTGTCTGAGAGCTGATTGGAGGAAAGGCCCACACATACCTCCACACGGCAGAAGAACATTTTTGTGAATAGACAAGCTCCATTCTAAACTCTCTCCCCAACACAAATTTTATCTCATGTCGGGAGACAGAGGAATGAAGGACCAGAGAGAAGCGACACTTGGAGCTTTGGAGAGAGATAAGTAATCACTGCAGTTATATGCCCTTTGCTCAAATTCCACGACTGGGGTTTACAACCACTTTAAGTTTCACTATTGTTCGCTGCAAGTAGGCAGTTTTTTTATTACAGAAGAGACTAAAAAAAAATACACCTACCTACCTGTACAGAGTATAAACTGCCTTTAGTCCTGCTTTAAGTTTTACTGGCGTTCTTCTATAAACCCTGGGTTAAATCAAGTAAACGGCTGCACACCAACGACGTCACTCGTATAGAATCTTTATTGAGCCAGTGCAGACACACTGAGAGTACCCACCTACAAACGGCCCTACCTACAGACTGCCCTTAGTTGATGCGCTTCACCCCATGGGCTTATTTGTAGAGACTCTCTATAACTAAGTCTGTAAGGGTGCAGCATGTTAGTTGGTCAGCCACTAGGTGGGAACGCTCCATGTGTCTGTGCTGGCTATATAAAAATTTGGTACAAGTGGCATCATTGGTGTGCGGCCACTTACTTGCTTCAATATGGAATATAGAGCACTGATGGCCTTCTTTTACCCAGCCTCCAATGTACTTGAAGCAGTGACTAAGGAGGATTTGTGAAATTTGAAGCAGTACCCCACGGCTGATCCTCATGGAGTTGTCTGCATGGCAACATGGGAACAAGAGTTTGTGTTTAACTGTTCTAAACTTTACTAAAACAACCTGATTTGTCACTGCAAATGACTCTTCAACAGTCTCAGCCCTACCACATCCAATACTTAGTAGGTGCTCAGAAGGGAATAAAATTGGTGAGGTGGCTCAGACTGGATTTGTCATGCACCAAGGAGTCTGGACTTGTTCTCCAACCTCCAATACTTGCTGAAGAAATCCACCAGTAAGACTGGTACAAGAGGGTACCAGAAGGCAGGGGCCCACTGTATTTCTATACCGCCAATTTTATCCGCTCTAGAAACGTAAAGTCATGTAAATTCTCTTTCACAACTGAGGAACGTATCTTAGCAGATGAAACAAATAGCAGAAGTTTATTTGTCATTCCTATCCACTTTTGAAGAACCTGCATTTATTGTTCCAGCCAAATCTGGGCAAGCGCTGTTGTCTTCTCAAACAAAATCTGGGAAACAAGGTGGGAGTTTAACCTGTATATCGCCAGCTGTAACAGGTGTCCACACCCCCATCAAGGCTGCTTGTTTAGGAGAGAAAAGGTTAACCTTGAAGTATGTGTGGCAAGGGAAAGCAGTGATGAAATATTGCATTCCTCTGTGTAAAGTTATCACGACCTTCCTCATCGCTGCTAATTGCAGGAAATGCAGCTGTTTATCTGCACTGGGAATTTGTCTCTATTTCTCTTTTTTTTTGGGTAACAAAGAAGCATCAGCACAAATCTGTTTTCTTTAATATTAAAACAGTCAAGGCCAGGATTCACTCAGTCATTAATTGTTGAATGTTATTAATTACCATATAAAGGAAAGTATCAAACAAGAAAATGCTGTGCATTCTAGATGCACATTATAAATCTTTCATATTAAATCCTACGTGTTAAGGGAACAAATATACATGTATACAACTAAAATGATATAATAATACCCTGTGATGTTCTCAAGAAAAAAATTAAGAAGTAACATATATGAGCACAAAATATGGTATTCAAAAACCAACTAATTGTGGGCAAACTCAAAATATAGTGTCAAAAGTGTATATAGTGAAAAATGTTTCCATCTCAGTGCAGTTTTCCCCAGCAAAATCAATAAATTAAAATATGAACTTGTAAAATTCTTGTGCACCAAGTGCTGATTACGGGATCTAGAAAACACCTCTGCATTTAAAAAAAGTGCTCCCAAGACTTCTCCACCTGGTTATACACTCACCAAATTTTTTTGTGACTCCTTAATTTAATAAGCAGGTCCAGAATCTCTTTTTTTCAGTACAGGCATACCCCACTTTTAAGTACACAACGGGGGTTTATTTACTAAAGCTGGAAAGTGCAAAAGCAGGCTCACTTCTGCATAGAAACCAATGAGCTTCCAGGTTTTATTACCAAAGCTTAATTGAACAAGCTGGGGTTAGAAGCTCATTGGTTTCTATGCATAAGTGAGCTTGAATTAGCATTTTACAGCTTTAGTAAATAAAGCCCATTAGTGTACTTAAAAGTGGGGTAAGCCTCAATATTGCTTCAGGCAGCTTTTCACCAATTCTCCTCCACTTAAAAGACTGCTCTGTTCCTCCAACTCTATCTTCTCTGTTCTGAAGAAACAGCTGTTTGTTTCACCATATCCACACTGATCGAAGCTAAGGTAAATAGGAGTTAATACATTTTGCTTGTAAGAAAAACAGGACTTACAGTGTATGCCCCATGTACTTCAATTAAGTTTTTATGGCATGTAGAAGGTAGGCCTTTATTACAAATATCAAACAAAACCAAACAAAATTCCCAGCTCAACTTACCGATCAGCCTGCAACCAAATTTTCCTATCTAATGCCCCGTACACACGGTCGGACTTTCCAACGGAAAATGTGCGATGGGAGCCTGTTGTCGGAAATTCCGACCGTGTGTAGGCTCCATCGGACAGTTTCCATCAGAATTTCCATTGCACAAAATTTGAGATCCGGTTCACAAATTTTCCAACAACAAAATCCGTTTGCGCAAATTCCAATCGTGTGTACACAATTCCGACGCACAAAGTGCCATGCATGCTCGGAATCAAGCAGAAGAGCAGCACTGGCAATTGAACTTAATATTTCTCGGCTCATCGTACGTGTTGTACGTCACCGCGTTCTTGACGTTCAGAATTTCCGACCAACTTTGTGTGACCGTGTGTATGCAAGACAAGTTGAGCCAACATCCGTTGGAAAAAAAACATGGGACTTTGTTGTCGGAATGTCCGATCGCGTGTACGCGGCATTACAGTATGCGTTCAAAACTGGGGTTTAGTTTGCACACATTTGCAAATGCATGTGTAAGCTGCAGAGCCACTTCACAGCACCCCAGTATTATGCAGTCCTAACCCTATATTTATTTGAGAACCTCCACAATGGAAGAATATGCTTTATAATGAATAGAGGGCGGGTGAGCCTGGAGGGATCCCACCCTCCTTAAAGGCACAGGGGTGCACTGGATACCCAGCATATAGTACAATGGCAGCAAAGGTGTCCAGTGTGTCCCCTCACCAGTATTCCAACAGTACAAACAATTAGCCACTGCCCCCACCTATAACTGGCCTTTGCAGCAAAGAGCACATGAAAGGGAATCGCATGTCAAACAAAACCAAAGAAAATTTCCAGATCAACTTACTGACCAGCCTGCAACCAATCTAATTATTCTGTCTAAAGCCCCGTACACACAGACAGAATGTCGAGAAACATTTTCCGGTTCAAAAAGAAAACATCCAACATTCTAACCGTGTGTATGAAGGTCTGTCCAACAGAAGCTGGCTTCTGTCGGACGTGCGTGCTGGAAAACCAGCAGCCGACCGACTCCCAATCAGCGCTCTCAGCCAATGGCAGAGAGTGCTGATCCGAGTGTTCAGGCGGGGGGCATCTACCTGTCAGAACACAACAGCTCAGCGGGGGAGATCGCTGGCCTAACCTTGCATGGTTAGTACAGTGTTTTCGATCAGAGCTGTCATTTTTTTTTCATGCAACCCAGCAGTTGCACAGTAATGCCCCGTACACACGGTCGGAAAATCCGACCACAAAATCCATCTGATTTTTTCTGATGGATTTTGTCCGACACTGGTGTTGCATACACACGGTCGGACAAAGTTGTCGGAAAATCCGATCATTCTGAACGTGGTGACGTTTGTTGCCTTCCACAGGACTACGTAGAGGCTAGTAGCCAATAGCTTTGGTCTTGTAATGTGATCTGAGCATGCGTGGCACTTTGTCTGTCAGAATTCGCTACACACGATCGGAAAAAGTCCGATAGGACTTTGTTGTCGGAAAAATTGAGAGCAGGAGATAAAACTTTGTCCGTCGGAAAATCCAACGGAAAAAGTCCGATGGAGCCTACACACGGTCGGAATTTCCGACAACATTGTCCGATAGGACATTTTCCATCGGAAAATCCGACCGTGTGTACGGGGCATTAGTGTGTACCCGGCTTTACAGTATGCATTAAAAACAGGGGTTGGTTTTTTCATAGAGATGTATTGTGTTTTGTAACCTTTTGCTAAAATTAATAAAAATAATTTAAACAAAACAGGGGTTTAGTTTGCACACATTTGCAAATACATGCAAAAGCTAAAACAAAGCAACTTCACGGCACCCCAGTATTATCTACAGTCCTAACTCTATGAATTTTTTAGAGAATTCACAGAGGAAGCACATGCATTATAATGGATAGATAAAGGGCAGGTGAGCCTGGAGGGATCCACCCCTTCAATTAAATATAGCCAATCAGAACAGAGGAGGAGGAAAAGAGGGGCACACTCATCCTATAATGACAATTTAAGAAACCAGAGAAAACCCCCAAAGGTCCCCAGAAAAAAATGGGAAATCTTGGTACCCCAGGACAACATGAAAAAGCAAATTAAAACATGTATATTTTATTAGTACAAAACCTAAAACGTCATATATCCAGATACAATGAAATGACAATCATCTCATATTCACAGAGAGTGAATTTGAACAAGTAAAAACATGTATAACAAATATGGTGCTATTGGCGATGTGTCATAAGGACAATGTTGCCGCCCTTATCAAACGGCTTGATGATAATGGTGTGTTGGCATTTCTTTATGTATTATGTACTACATGTTGTATGTTTCGTTACAGTATTCTGAAAATTCTCCTCTTGAAGAAGTGGTTTTGTCTGTGAAACATGTGGAGGATAAATCGTACATCACAAGGATTAATGTATATTACATCCTATGTTACATCCTATGTTTCTCTACCTTGAAGGGTGTTACAACATTATTGTTATCCATGTTTTTAATTGTTCAAATTCATTCTCTGTGAATATGAGATGATTGTTATTTTATTTTACTAGGATATATGAAGTTTTAGATTATGTACTAATAAAATATACAGGGAGTCCCCGAGTCACGAACCTCCGACTTGCAAATGACTCCTACTTACGAACGGCGGCGGGCACATCGTAAAACAGCGGAAAACATCGAAAAACATCGGAAAACATCTGAAAATGACGTTTGCACATGCGCGGCTACTTGACAAAACATCGGAAAAGATCGGAATACACCAGAAAACAAAGTTTGCGCATACGCGGCTACTTGACAGAACTTGCTGTTCTGCGCATGCGCTCCCGACTTACAAACAAATCCGGCTTAAGAACAAACCGGCACTCCCTAACCCGTTTGCAACTCGGGCACTGCCTGTACATTTTTTTATTTGCTTTTTCATGTTGCCCTGGGGTACCGAGTCCTATTTCTCTTATATTTACCGACCGACACAGCTCCTCTCTTAGCCATTGGGTTGTTATGCCACCTTTAGGAGAATACTAGGCATTACTTGTTATGTAACACACAGAACTTTCCAGTTCCGCCCAGGGGGCGGTCCCTTGGGTAACAACCCCCCAGCCTGCCCTGCAGCCATCAGTTTTTTTTTTTTTTTTTTTTTTGCCTAGTGAAGGAGAAAGACCTAGGAACCCTGATGGGCCCATCGGTCTGTCTTTTTCTGCAGAAGTTTGGTTTTTGCGCAAGATGTTAGATCCTGTGATCTGCTATCAACAGCCGGCTGGGTGACAGGCTGGATACCCTTATCCTTGTAGTCTCCCCAGTCCGGCCATCGAGCGTGTGCAGGTCGCAGCTACGGCTCGGCAGGCCAGGATGAAACCTCAGCTCCAGAGGTGGTCGGTGAGCTTTTATGCTCCGGGGCATACATATGACCGGGCTACTGATGTCTGCGTCACAGTATGCCGGACCAGCAGCTACCCTATACTATTTAGTGAGTAGTTCTGCAATGGAATGTCTCCCAGCTCTTCAGGATTGGTAAGTACAGCTCTCCCTGCCTCGGTGGGGCTGAGCAGCTGGGCATTCCCTGGGAGGTCGATTCGGGGGTCCCTCACCTCCCTCTCTTCTCTCCCTGTCCCCTCTCCCTCCCTGTATGCTGCTATGGGGTGTGTGTGTCTGTGCAGGGCTCTCACCTGGGGGTTTTTAGCGCTGGTTGTGTCCTGGGTCCTGTTTTTCTATGTCCCTGGAGGTGCCTGTGAAGTGCTTGTCTCCTCATGGTTTCACATTCGGCGGCCATCTTGAGTGTGGGCATGGCTTCGGCGGCCATTTTCCCTGTTTCTTAGCGGCCATTTTCCCTGTGTTTTTGTCAGCGGCCATTTTCCAGAAGCCTGAAACACGTTTTTCACTGGTGCTCTAGCAGCAGCATGTGCTCCTGTGTTCTGGCGGCCATTTTCCCTGGGATTTTCTTTGAGCCTGAGCACACTACAGGACGGTTTCAGTGCCATTAAGAGCTGCTTCACCGACACAGGGCCGTTTTTTCTCTGCACCTGGGAGCTAACAGGGACTACAGGCACTACCTGCTGAACAGCGCAGAACTCTTCAGGGTGGTGAGTCTTGCGGGAAAGGGCCCCTCAGCCGGCAGCAGTAAGGAGGGTGGGACTGTCACTGTCCTAAGTCCCCTTTGGGTGGCAGACAGGGTAGGGTCAGCATGGCTTCAGAAACTGGTGTTTCTTCCCCCGAAATCCAGGCAATTGCAACCGGGTCGCCTGCAGACGGTGCAGTACCCTTGGACACCTTGTCGGCAGTCCTCAATTCGTTCGTTGCCAAGATGGAGGCGGTGCGTGGGCGCAAGGTGCTAAAAAGCGGCCCATGCCCCCCCCCCCCTCTGTCCTCTGGGGAGAGTTCTGACGCAGACTCGGGACCCGCTGAGGCAGATGGCCCCTGCTCTGTCATGTCAGAGGACGCTGACCAGGACCTTTCGGACAGTGAGGATGAGTCCCCGTCCGGGTCCGTGCGCGACAAAGCACTGGTTGGAGCTCTTATAACGGCTGTGCGTGATACCCTGAAGATTCAGGAGCCAGCAGATTCCTCTGCTGAGGTAGCGGTCCCTTTTGGGTCCCATAAGCCAGCCCGTTCACCTAGGGTGTTCCCGTATCTGACTTATTTTGACAAGTTCATTTACAAGGAATGGGGTCGACCGCAACGGACCTTTTCGGTCCCCAAATACATGGCGGTGCGTTAACCTTTCGAGGAGACCCTTCTCAAAAAATGGTCGGCTCCTCCGGTCGCGGACCCCCCAGTATCCAGGTTAAACAAGGTAACCACGATCCCTGTAGAAGGGACTCCTGCCTTTAAGGATCCCACGGACAGGAAGGCCGAGGCAGTAGCTCGTTCTTTGTTTAGGGTGGTGGGGTCAGCCGTGCGACCAGTACTGGCATCCGCACTGGTGTCGCAGACACTAACTGAGTGGGCGAAACTGTTGCACCGCGAATTGGGTGAACAGGCTTCTCCGGTCTGCGTGGAACTAGCAGACCAACTAGTGCAAGGCCTTAAATACGTTTGACGCGGCCCTGGATACTCTTCCTCTATTATCCAGGGCTTCAGTGTCGGCAGTGGTGCTGAGGCGCTTGATTTGGTTAAAATGCTGGTCGGCTGACCAGGCATCCAAGAAAGCCCTGACGGATCTTCCCTTCCTTGGCGATGGGCTCTTTGGAGCCTCTTTAGATGACATTATTAAGAATGCCACAGGCGGTAAGAGTACGCTACTCCCACAGGCCAGGAAGGCTAAGGAGCCACGCCGTAGGCAGGGACCCTCTTTTTCCGCTCATAAACGGCTTTTTCGTCCGCCCGGAGCTTCGGCAAAACGTCCCCAGTCCAACAGGACGACCACGGAAGGACAGAAACGTCCCTAGAACCGCAAGCCCGAACAAAGGTGCTACCGCATGAAGGTTTTCCCCCACCCATGTCTCGGGTGGGGGGACGCCTTCGGGAATTTGCAGCCCGGTGGTCCGCCCGACTATCCGATCAATGGGTCTGCGATCTGATTTCCTGCGGCTACAAAATAGAGTTCCTCTCCTGGCCGCAGAACAGGTTCTTCCCCTCCAGCATACCCGGTTCGCCGGGAGGCCCTCTTGGGGGCAGTAAGAGACCTGCTGAATCGCGGGGTGATTGTGCCTGTTCCGAAATTGGAACATTTCCAAGGGTTCTACTCGAACCTGTTTGTAGTTCCCAAGAAGGGAGGGGTACGTCCAATACTGGACTTGAAAGCTCTCAACCACTTTGTGAAGGTGCAGAGGTTCAGAATGGAATCAGTTCGCTCGGTAGCCGCGACACTCCATCAAGGGGACTTTCTGGCCTCCTTGGACATCCAGGATGCGTACCTGCACATACCCATATGCCTCCGGCATCAATAGTTTCTGCGGTTTGCGGTCGGGGAAGCCCACTATCAGTTCGTGGCTCTCCCTTTTGGTTTGGCTTCAGCCCCCAGAGTCTTTACCAAAGTATTGGCTCCAGTTTTAGCATTGCTGCGGCAACGTGGGATCGCGATCGTGGGATACTTGGACGATCTCCTCCTGAGAGCATCTTCCGCCTCAGAGTTAGAGGAGGATGTTGCGATCACCGTACAGACCCTGCAAGAGTTTGGGTGGCTGTTAAACCTAAAGAAGTCGGTGGTAGTACCGACCCAGCGTTTGGAGTACCTAGGCTTGATACTGGACTCCAGGGAGGCAAGAGTTTTTCTCCCTTCAGACAAGCTGCAGACTCTGAGTTTCAGTAAAACGGCTGATGGACCGCAAGCGGTCGTCGCTTCGCTTCTGTATGCGAGTTCTGGGTCTCATGGTGGCCGCCTTCGAGGCAGTGCCGTATGCCCAGTTCCACACCAGAGTCCTACAGAAGGAGATTTTATCACAATGGGACAAATCTCAATTGACCCTGGATCGACTGATCCAGGTGAGCCAGCCAGTCAGAAATTCGCTGGTCTGGTGGCTGAGGTCCCCGGTGCTTCAATCCGGGAAGTCGTTCCTTCCTCTGAAATGGACGGTGATCACTACGGATGCCAGTCTATCCGGCTGGGGTGGAGTGATGGGGGTTCAGTCGACTCAGGGCCTCTGGTCGACGGAGGAATCCAAATTGCCGATCAATCTGCTCGAGCTGAGGGCGATCAGGCTATGCCTCTCCACATGGTCAGTAAGACTGCAGGGGCGTCCGATCAGGATCCAGTCAGACAACGCCACTGCGGTGGCATATGTCAATCGCCAAGGAGGAACAAGAAGCTCAGCCGCCGCACAGGAGGTCGCTCACATACTTCGGTGGGCAGAGCGACATGTACCTGCCCTGTTGGCCATTTACATCCCAGGAGTGGAGAACTGGCAGGCGGACTTTCTGAGTCGCCAAATGCTGGACCCAGGAGAATGGGCGTTACATCCGGAGGTGTTCAGGCTACTGTGCCTGCGGTGGGGCACACAGACGTGGATCTTCTGGCCTCCCGTCTCAATCAGAAGGTGCCAAGATTCATGTCCAGGACAAGAGATCCTTGGGCAGACGCGTCAGACGCGCTGGTAGCTCCGTGGGATCAGTATCAGCTGATCTATGCTTTTCCTCCGTTGAAGCTGCTACCACGTCTGCTCCGCAGAGTAGGAGTCGAGGGGATTCCAGTGATTCTGGTCGCTCCAGATTGGCCTCAGCGACCTTGGTACGCAGACCTAGTGCGCCTGGTGGCAGACGCCCCGTGGCGGCTGCCATTAAGGGAGGACCTTCTGTCTCAAGGCCCGATTCTCCATCCTGCTTTACCATCGCTGGCTTTAACGGCATGGCTGTTGAGAGCCAGGTACTGAGGGACCGGGGACTGTCGGACTCGGTGATCCCCACTATGTTGGGAGCACGGAAATCTTCTTTTCGGAAGATATATCATCGCACCTGGAAGGCTTACATCTCCATGTGTGAAGAGAAAGGGTGGCATCCGCGCTCTTTTTCTATATCCAGAATCCTGCTTTTTCTTCAGCAAGGAGTAGACCAGAGGTTGGCATTAAGCACCATTAAAGGACAAATATCAGCCCTGGCTGTTTTTTTCCAGCGACCCCTGGCGTCTCACTCGTTAGTGAGTACCTTTTGTTCAGGGGGTGCGACATGTGGTCCCTCCGGTGCGTCCACCGTTGCCTCCATGGGATCTGAACCTGGTGTTATCGGCGCTTCAAAAACCGCCGTTTGAAAATATCAGGGAGATTCCTCTGTTGACCCTTTCCCAGAAGGTGTTTTTTCTAGTGGCTATCACATCAGCCAGGAGGGTTTCGGAACTGGCGGCCTTGTCCTGCAAGTCGCCCCATATGGTTATCCACAAGGATAAGGTGGTGTTGCGTCCGGAACCATTTTTTCTGCCGAAGGTGGTCTCGGCGTTTCACATCAATGAGGACATTGTGTTACCATCCCTGTGTCCTAAGCCGACACATCCTAAGGAGGTGGCCCTTCATGCGTTGGATGTGGTTCGGGCTCTGAAGGTGTATTTGTCTGCCACAGCTCCCTTCCGGAAGTCAGACTCACTGTTTGTTTCGGTGGCTGGTCCAAAGAAAGGCATGGCGGTCTTGTCGGCCACCATTTCTAGGTGGATCAGACAGATCGTAGTACAAGCCTACGCCTTGAAGGGGCAGGTGCCCCCCTTTCCGGTCACGGCCCACTCCACGAGGGCAATCGGAACGTCTTGGGCTTTCCGACACCAAGCGTCTGTCGCTCAAGTGTGTAAAGCAGCGACCTGGTCGTCTGTCCACACGTTTACTAAGTTCTACAAGGTAGACGTCAGTGCATCCGCTGATGCCTGTTTTGGACGCAAAGTTTTGCAGGCGGCCGTATAGTTGCAATGAGTATGCAATACTTTTATTTTCCTTGTTTTCCGAGGAAAAACACAGTACCGTTAAGTTAATGCACTGTTGCATTACGTTCCGCAGTTTGGTGCGGTTGTGGGTAGTCACTCCTGTTGAGGGTACCCTGTTTTTGTGGTGGTTATCCACGCACTGTGGTTTGTTTTTTGGTGGGTGAAGTTTCACTAGTTCCCACTGGCCTGGTGGATGAATTTTTTTATGCTGTTTTTCCCACCCCTCGTTTGGCACTGCTTGGGGACGTCCCAATGGCTAAGAGAGGAGCTGTGTCGGTCGGTGAATATAAGAGAAAATAGGATTTTTTTGTACTCACCGTAAAATCCTTTTCTCTGTAATTCACCGACCGACACAGCACCCGCCCCTCCTATTTTTTTCTTTTACGTTATACTGCTTGTTGACGTACTGATGGCTGCAGGGCAGGCTGGGGGGTTGTTACCCAAGGGACCGCCCCCTGGGCGGAACTGGAAAGTTCTGTGTGTTACATAACAAGTAATGCCTAGTATTCTCCTAAAGGTGGCATAACAACCCAATGGCTAAGAGAGGAGCTGTGTCGGTCAGTGAATTACAGAGAAGGATTTTACGGCGAGTACAAAAAATCCTATTTTTTCTGGAACATTTTGGGGGTTGTCTCCAGTTTCTTCAATTACGTTTTCATGGCATACGTCATACTCCCAAAATCTGAATCTGGTTTAAAAATATATTTTGTTACATTTTACTATTTTATTACAACCACTAACTACCACTTTCCTCATTTCGTGTTTTTTTTTTTTTTTTTTTTGCCTAAAACATATCTGAACTAAAAAACAAATCATGAATATATTGTAGCTTATCAGCCCTGAAACGTAGTGCCTGCATTAGTCTTCTTTTTTCATACCTTTCTCTACTAATATCCCCTGCTAATCCTGCAAATAACACACTTCCTGTCCTTCATTCTTTCAATGTATCTATGGAGGAAGCCATGGTTGCCATCCAGGATGGATTTCAAACATGTCTCCCTTTGTTCATCTCCATTATATAGGCAATGATGAGAATGTAGCTTACATAAACAAGATAACATTGTCAGCTTACAAGAAGTAAAGACACTGCATTTTATGGCAAGATCAGCGTATATTTTTGGACTTGCTGAAAATGTTCTTAGCCTGAAAAAAGAAAATTAATTCAGCCACCACATCTAAGGACTAATATATTTCAATTGTATTCTTAAGCGTAGGTATGCTTCAAATGCATTGCTATAACAAGGGGGCTGACAGACATTCTATGTGATTGTATTTCTGTAGTGAAAAGTTCTTTGTGAAGACACTAGGGGTCTTTTAGACCCCTAAAGCTTCTCCTGGATTGTGCACAGGCTGGTTACCTACTGTGTTAATGCTAGCTAGACTGTGTGTGGTTGTCCAGGTTGGGGGGAGAAAGGGTTAAGTCTGTTATGTTCTGCTGCTCACAGTTCGTGGGATTTTGGGGTCCGACCTCCTGTTCTCTGATAAATAAAATGCAGAGGTTCAGATCTCAGGGCCGTTGGGTTGGTGAACAAAGGGACGGGATTATACAGGACACGCTGAGGCCTGCAGTTTTATGGAGCATCGACTTTTGGAATTCACCAAAGTTTTGAACTTCTCTGAATAGCTTATACCAGCTATGGACTTCACCAAAAATGACTTGACCTATACAGGTACTTTGAGGCAGCCACTATTAGTGTTAGATAGGGGAAGGATGTTCTGCCATGTTGTGTTTATCAAGCTGCACTTTTAGTAAACGTTAACCGCAACAAGCCTGGTCTGAAGTCATTCAAGGGGTGCACATGGGGTCCAAGGCAGTACCTTTCATTCCCTCTTGAAGGGGCTGTGTGCCTTTCTTTAAAACGGTTGTATACCCTTAATTTCAAGTTGCACCTACAGGTAAGCCTAGATTAAGGCTTACCTGTAGGTACAAGAAATATCTCCTAAACCTGGTTTAGGAGATATTTGCAAAGAACGATTTACAACGTGCATTGAACGGGTTAATCCCCATTCCCAACTGCGGCTCACAGCAGTTGAAGTGTCCCGCGCGCATGTGCGGAGCGACGTCTTTGCTGCTCTGGCCAATCACAGCGGCGCTGTGATTGGCCGGAGCGGCGATACCCGGAAGAGAGATGGCTGCGGCTGGAGGGGGAGAAGAGGACGGCGTCGGGGGCCCCGATCTAAGGTAAGTGATGCATAATGAGCTAGTATGCTAGTCATACTAGCTCATTATGACTTTGTCTTGCAGGTAGTTTAGAATTTTTTTTTTTTTTTTTTTTTAAATAGGTATACAACCACTTTAAAGCCTTTGAAATCACTTAATTTAACTCTTTGATTGCTACGACACATCATTGTGAATCAATAACCCAATGTAGTATTGTTTGTAGCTAAAAAAAAAAATAAAAAATTCCTATGTGTGATAATGTCATTAAAAATACATTTCTGATCACAAAAAAGAAAACAAACCTTGGTAATAAGAATGTGCCACATGCATTATGTTGTCATGCCTTGACAGTAATGAAATACACTAGAGTTATAGAATATTACACTGCAACAAGTAAAATGCTAGGTGCAGTAGGCATAGCAATAGCAACCAATCATACACCATCTTGGTACTGGTCTCACTTTAATAAAGTGAAATGTGATTGGCCACAATGGTTTACTGCTATTTGTGCGTTACTGTTTGCACAGTTTAATGAATAAGACCATATGTGTGTCTAACTACAGTATGTATACATTTTTAGTTTTATACACCAGTTATGATCTTACATTACCTCCTTTTAGAAGATTTCATTAGACAGATTTAAAGTACTCCCACGCTAAATCTTTTCTTCAGACTGAGTAATTGGATGGAAAAGTTAATGCCTCTGAACTACTGGGAATTAATGGTCCTAAAGTGTCCCTGACCCGCTGACATTGGGATGAAATGTGATATTAGTTAGATGCAGATAAGCAGCAAGAGAGGGTTATTTAATTTCCAATTATTGCTCACGCCTCACTCTAGTATATCTCCCAGCTTTCCTCGCTGCACGTCCCCCTTATGAGCCTTTTCTTCCATACTGCAGCAAATGTACCTCTTCCTCTGACTTCCCACCACCGTTATATTACTTGCCGCTGCTCACATCATCCCCTCAATGACACCATAGGTGTTCCCATAACAATGTCATCAAGTTTCAGACTTTCTAAAGTTGTTGTTCCCTGATTACAGTTTTTCAGTACATTGCGCCTCCTTTTGCGTCTTTAATAAACAATGCTAGTAACTCCTCTGTATCTAAACTTCTTTTTTAGTACTACGACTACTTGTGTTGGGCGTAAACCACATACTTCTAACCCAGACTCATACAAATATATTTATTCTGACAGCAGACATGTCCACTTAGAAGTTTTTGCCAATTGCCCTTGGCTAACTGGAAATCAGGACAGGCAGGTGAGTTATTAATTGGACTGCAAGACAAACACATCTACTCTGTACATCTAAAGGCTCCCGTGTTTAAACCATTTTCAAATCCACTTACTATGGACTTACTATACAGTCTCAAAAAAAAAAAAAAACTTCCTTTACCTCTACTGAGTTAGCCAAATCCACCTTTATTTGTGTCTCTCGTGCTCTGCTTCCCAGAACTGCAGTTTGCAGTGGAGGGTTTTCAGCAGCAAATACAGGCCTGTCAAATCAGAAAGCAGTGGTCAGGACTAGGTGTTGACAGTTGTTGACTGACGAGCTACAAGCTTATAAATCTGCAGAGATGATGCAAATGTAGGGTGACCAGATGTCCCTGGTTTCCAGGGACAGTCCCCGGATTGAGGACACTGTCCCCGGACCAAGTCTGTCCCCGGTTTTGTCCCTGGATTGGATTTGAACAGGGGCCCAGGCAATTTTAAAGACAGTCAGTACAGAATAAAAAATAAATAAATCTGAATTGTATTTTTTCCATTATCTGTTCCCATAGGTGTGTGCAGCCTATTGCATTAGAGTGTGCACCCTAAAATGTATTAAAAAAAAAAACGGTGTTAGTAGGGCAGAGGTTGGTGTCAGTAGGGCATTGAACAGTGGCAGCCTGTCCATTATGGGTGCACGGGCGCCGTCCCGCCCCCTGATCTACATGCAGGGCACCGGATTCATGGAGTCCAATGGGGATTTTTTTTTTGACGCGCGTGTTTAGAGCCAGAGGCTCTAATAGGCCTCAAAAAAGGGTGGGTTTGGGGCACAGAGCACTGCCCTCCGAGCCCACCCAGTTGTATGATTATAGCGAACAGATAGTCGCTATTGTCACACTGATTCTCCTACCAGCCAATCAGAAACAGGTCTAGAAACCAATTTTCCTGATTGGCCGAAAGGAGAAGTGATCTTATTGGTCATGGAGGGAGGGAAAAGATGCATGGCCGGAGGAGAAGCAGGGGAAGCCCGACCGACCCACCAGCCGCCACTGTGACTCTAGGAGTGGCTCAGCCATCCAGCATCCAGCACTCCCCGGCTCGGACAGGGCAGGGAGGAGGAGGGGAGATCAAAGTCATCCCGGGTAGGACATCTGCCTCAAAGTAAAGGAGGCCGTCCATCTCCCGACTCCCGCGGGGGTGTTGCTGGTGTTCATGTCCATCTCCCGTGGGGGAATGGCCTCATCACCCGCCGGGGGAGTTGTGTCGTTGTCGAGGTTTGTCGCCCCCCCCCCCCCCCACCCCCAAATTATTGAGCACCAGTGACCACTGAGTGGCAGTTTTTTATTACTTTATTTTTTTATTATTTATTTACAATATTTTTTAGGAGCCCCATTAAGGGGCTATTGTGAAATATCAGCAGGGAAATCTGCCCAGGCACACCAGGCACACCCCTTGCGCACACCTATGTCTGTACCCCTTTCTGATGATCATGTCCCAGCAGTGACTAAGTGCATCAGCTCCCTCTTCCAGCAGTGACTACTCAGAGCCCCCTCCAAACAGTGAAATAGCAGCTCAGCTCCTTCTCCCAGCAGTGACCTCCAAGCCCCTCCCAACATTAACTCAATAGTTCAGCTCCTGCCCCCAATAGTGACTCAACAGCTCAGCTCTCCCACCCAGCGATGATTGAATAGATCCGCTCCACTAGGACAGCTCCCCCTCTTGGCAGTGATTTAACAGCTCAGCTCCCTCCCTCCCTGCATTGACTGAACAGATCAGCTCCCCCTCCCAGCAGTGCCTGAACAGAACAGCCCCCCCCCCCCCAGCAGTGTCTGAACGGCTTAGCTCCCCCTCCCAACATTGACTGAACAGATCAGCTCCCCCCTCCCAGCAGTGTCTGAACAGAACAGCTCCCCCCTCCCAGCAGTGTCTGAACAGAACAGCTCCCCCCTCCCAGCAGTGTCTGAACAGAACAGCTCCCCCCTCCCAGCAGTGTCTGAACAGAACAGCTCCCCCCTCCCAGCAGTGACTGAACAGATCAGCTCCCCCCTCCCAGCAGTGACTGAACAGATCAGCTCCCCCCTCCCAGCAGTGACTGAACAGATCAGCTCCCCCCTCCCAGCAGTGACTGAACAGATCAGCTCCCCCCTCCCAGCAGTGACTGAACAGATCAGCTCCCCCCTCCCAGCAGTGACTGAACAGCTTAGCGCCCCCCTCCCAGCAGTGACTGAACAGCTTAGCGCCCCCCTCCCAGCAGTGACTGAACAGCTTAGCGCCCCCCTCTTATATCGGGACTGTCATTTATACAGCAATCGGTGCTATACAAATGTATTGATTCCAGTGTAAATGACACTGGCAGTGAAGGTGGTTAACCACTAGGGGGCAGTGGAGGGGTTAAGTGTGTCCTAGGGAGTGATTCTAACTGTGGGGGGCGTGGCTATGTGACATGACACTGATCACCGCTCCCAATCACAGGGAGCTGTGATCAGTGTCCTGTCACTAGGCAGAATGGGGAAATGCTTGTTTTACATTAGCATCTCCCCGTTCCTCCTCTCCATGAGACGATCGCGGGTATCCCTGCAGACATCAAGTCCGCGGGACCAGTGATCACACTCACGGAGGTCGCGGCGGGCTGAGCTGCTGTGCCGCTTCTGGGAAAGTGGAGCTGAGCTTCTGATTATTGCATGGAGGCAGTGCAGGGTGAGCTGAGGTGTCACTGCTGGGAGGGGGAGCTGAGCTGCTAAATCATTGCAGAAAGGTGGAAACTGAGTTTCTGTGATGGAAAGACAGAACAGGGAAAACCCAGCAGCTATATCACTGCTGGGAGAGGGGAGCAGAGCTGCTGAATCGCTGCTAGGAAAGGGGAACTAAGCTCCTGGGTCACTACAGGGAGGACCTGCAGTGTGATGTTAGGATTCACTACTGAGCTGATTGAGAGGGAGTAGTCACTGCTCGAATGTGAGAGCTGATCTTCTCAGTCACTGCTGGGAGGGGAAGCAGAAGGTTCTGAGCTGCTGTATGACTTCTAGGAAACTGAAGCTGAGCTGCTAAATCATTGCAGGGAGGAGATGCAGTGCAGGGTGGACTCCTGTGAGATCAGCAGGCTCGCTGCTACTTTAAAAATTCGACATCGAAACAGTTTGACGGATTTCTAAATACTGTATTTCACTATATAAGCTTAGTTTACTGGTAAAAATAAATGTGACGTGTAAGACTCCAGTGGGTGTAAAAAGATGTCTGCTTGCCGCTTTCTCACTGTAGGTTTACTGCGGATGAGTGCGGGTGTACCAAGATGGCCGCGATGGAACGTCACTTCCGTTACAAAATCCGACGGGTCGCCTAATCTGATGGAACACTGGCACATCCCTGATGACAGGACAGAGCTCTGCTTTGTTTACATAGACAGAGCTCTATGTAAACAGAAAATGCAGCGCTGGATAGTGAAAAACTGAAAATTACCAGTTAACGTGACCCAAATTAATTAGTGAAAAATGATAAAAATTCAAGCAAAATACATAACCAGTTAATATGAATAACCCAAAATAATTAGTGAAAATAAATGTTCAAACAAAGTTCATACTCAGTCAATGAAAAAACCCCCAAATGGGGGAAGTGAATAAATGAATACTCAAACAAAGTTCATATGTGAATTCAAAAATTCAAAAAGTCCAAAGTGATTAGAAAAAATGAACAAATAAATTCATAAAAGTTCCTGTGAAATCAATCCAAAGTGTAGATGTTGGTAGTAGTGCAGCCCATCACCACAGAGATAAAGCAAAAGGGGGGGAGGCTTACCAGAAAGCCAGCGACCGCCCTTATTCAGGGGGGTCAAACTAAGCTTAAGATGAACAGCCTTGGTGCTGTTGGGGATATCCCACGTCCGAATCGATATCCGACGGCAGCGGATCTCCTCCCGACTGGTGGCTGTTCCCCGAAATTCCTCGTGTGTCACTGGCAATATAACGACCGGATGGATCGAATGGATGATATGGATGGAAAACAAAAGGGGACTATTTCTCCCTGTTGCTAGGTGGTCCCACGAAATCTGCTGGTTTTATAACTTCATTTTGGTGGTTAAAAAGGAATGCTGAATTACTTTTGTTGTTCTGAAGAAATCCATGTGTGTTTCCGCATGAAACACACATGGATTTCTTCAGAATAACAAAAGTAATTCAGCATTCCTTTTTAACCACCAAAATGAAGTTATAAAACCAGCAGATTTCGTGGGACCACCTAGCAACAGGGAGAAATAGTCCCCTTTTGTTTTCCATCCATATCATCCATTCGATCCATCCGGTCGTTATATTGCCAGTGACACACGAGGAATTTCGGGGAACAGCCACCAGTCGGGAGGAGATCCGCTGCCGTCGGATATCGATTCGGACGTGGGATATCCCCAACAGCACCAAGGCTGTTCATCTTAAGCTTAGTTTGACCCCCCTGAATAAGGGCGGTCGCTGGCTTTCTGGTAAGCCTCCCCCCCTTTTGCTTTATCTCTGTGGTGATGGGCTGCACTACTACCAACATCTACACTTTGGATTGATTTCACAGGAACTTTTATGAATTTATTTGTTCATTTTTTCTAATCACTTTGGACTTTTTGAATTTTTGAATTCACATATGAACTTTGTTTGAGTATTCATTTATTCACTTCCCCCATTTGGGGGTTTTTTCATTGACTGAGTATGAACTTTGTTTGAACATTTATTTTCACTAATTATTTTGGGTTATTCATATTAACTGGTTATGTATTTTGCTTGAATTTTTATCATTTTTCACTAATTAATTTGGGTCACGTTAACTGGTAATTTTCAGTTTTTCACTATCCAGCGCTGCATTTTCTGTTTACATATATCTTTTTTGTGCCCTATACCGGGGTTATTAATGTCCAGCTGCAGGATTTACCTTCACGGTTTTTTGGTTTAATTTCCTTATCAACACAATTTTTGTCAATAAGTTTTTTTTCACCTAGCGCAAATTCTTTCTTTATATCTATAGACAGAGCTCTGTCTGGTCTTCCGCCTCGATGATCAGCGGCTGCTGATGGTCAATCATTGGTCGACACCCGCTGATCAGCTTGTGCTGTGACTAATCGGGCTTGCCCCCTACCCAGAAATGTTGGATGACTTATTAGATGATTAGGAGATCCAGCACCGGAGAGCCGCTCTGCCGCCGTACTCCTACAAGAGGTGGTCTGCAAGCGGTTTACAGAGATTTACAGCTAACTTTTTTTTTTTTTATGCCAGTTTTCCTTTAATAATAAAAAAATGGGATAGATATCCATTACTATTTACCATCAATTGTAACCAAATTTGGTATAATACAGTAATTCACCTGGATACACTAAGTAGTTGGGATGATACATATAGTTTTAATAGCACATATCAATGTTGCAGAACTGCGTTCTGTCATGAAGGGGTTAAGCACATCAAATTAAAGCGGTATTAAGCCCAAAACCAAAAATTTTATATATTGCATCTTACAAATCATTAGATGCTGTGGCTGCATTCGTATTCTTTTGTTAGCCTTTTTTCCCCTCACCTGGTGATCTGGCCAGTAACACATCTCCTGTATTGCCCCCACTCTGGATGAAGGAGCACAAGGGGCATCTTTTGACAGCAGCGTTATGAGTCTGGGGGGGGGGGGGTGTTAGACTGGCAGATTTAGATACACTAACAAATTGAAGCTGAATCCCAGATAATACTTAAGTATCAGTTACAGAAAACAGATTTGTTCCTTTTGGGATAAAGGTTTTACATGAATAAATAAAAGCTGATCATTGTAAGCACTCCTGTCAGTGTTAAATGGTATGTCTCACCCCTCTAAGTGCTACATCTGCCAGACATAGAGACCTTTTGGGAAAACAGCAGACTTACTGGCTGGATCACCAGAATAATGGAAAGAAAACCTAAAAGAGAAAACGAATGCAGTCATCACATCTAAGAATTGGAAAGCTGCAATATAATGAATGCTTTTGGGTTTATTACCGCTTTAAAGGGGAAGTCCATCCTAACACTAAAATTGCTACATCTACAGGCATCCACGATCTAAGACTAACCTAACTAACCATGTAAAGAAGAAATTGCTATACATACCTTTTTTGAAGCCAATCCGGTCTCCAGCGGCGGAAGCTCTGCAGAGGACACGCAGCTGATGACGAAATGAATGGGGAGTGATGTCACCCATAGACTTCCTATGGGGCTTCCGTTGTCGGCTGTGTCCATTGCACCCACCTCCACAGAGATTCCACAGAGATTCCACTGCTGACAGCTCAGCATGGGACCGGACCAGATCGGCTTCAGAAAAGGGAAGTATAGCGATTTCCTTACAGGGTTAGATAGGTTAGTCTTAGATTGTGGATGCCAGTAGATTTAGAGATTTTAGTGTTAGGGTGGACTTTCCCTTTAAAGTGACAGATGTATTGTATATTGATGATGACTCAATAGCAATGCAAAGGACAACCAATAGCGTTGTCCAGACATCAACACTTTATAATGTAACCTAGAGTAGTGAAGCGGCTTTTTTTAATTTGAATAGTTTTTTATTTTGTATACAAGTGCAGTAACAATACAAACAATCAAACAGAGATGGAAATTTATGCTCACATAGTTATATACTGTTGCCATGTATAACTAGTTTGACATGCATATGTTCACATATTTAGATTATATTTATTGCAGTTATGCATGCAGTCGACAATTGGTATCAGGTAGTATCCTGTCCTAGGAGGGTGCCCCCCCCCCACCGTCGTACCTGGCGGTCTCTCAATATGGCGTGAAGCGGCTTTTGATTGGTCAGTTTTGAAATCAGTCAGGTAGCCTCAGCAGTACAGCCAACTGTCAGTTCAGTAGAGACAGAGACATGTCACGGATGAGCACAGTAGGACCTCCAGGGCTGGCCATGGATTGGGATTTCGGGGCTTTATTGGCCTGTTCCAATACTGACATCCTGGAACAGACAATTAGAAGAATGGCCTGGACCACATTCCATGAGTTGTGGCTGGGGGACGAATTTTGTGATGTTACCTTAAGGCCCCTTTCACACCGGGGCGTTTTTCATGTGGTGCAGCGCTAAAAATAGCGCCTGTTCACCGCCTGAAAAAATCCGGCCCCTTTAACTCCAGTGTGAAAGCCGGCGGGCTTTCACACTGGAACGGTGCGCTAGCAGGATGACAAAAAAAGTCCTGCTAGCAGCATCTTTGGAGCGGTATAGGAGCGGTGTGTTCACCGCTCCTATACCGCTCCTTCCCATTGATTAGAATGGGACACCGCGGTAAAACCGCCGATACGGCGGCGCTCTGCGGGGGTGTTTAACCCTTTTTCGGCCGCTCGCGGAGGGTAAAACCGCACCGCGAGCGGCCGACTACCGCGGTTAAAACGACGGTAAAGCAGCGCTAAATATAGCGCTGCTTTACCGTCACCGCGCCTCCCCGCCCCAGTGTGAAAGGGGCCTAAAGGTGGATGATGTCGAGTTCAAAGCCCATAAGATCATTCTCTCTGCATGCAGCCTTTATTTTAGGTAAGTGTAGATAAATCACTACTGGCACAAAAATGTGACCCATTTAGCTCTAATCAAGCTGCTATAACATTGTCCAAGGACTGCAGCCAACATTATTACTCAATGGGAATTGACCTCCATGGTGTAATGGCCTCCCATTGCCTTCCCCTGTCTGGTGACAGTTGGCCTCCACTGGTCACAGAGACCGTTTTAATTTAATGGCCTAGGACACAATGAGCGAGTATGTGCACTGTGTTAAGTTAGTAAAAAAATCGGGGCCTGTAAATCAAATATTTACTAGCCCCTTCCCCTGCTGGGGGGGGGGGGGGGGAGAGAGAGAAGGGAAGCCAGCAGCACTGTGGGGGAAGTCTGGGCAATCGGCACTGCATATAGTGATTAGGGTGACAATGGGGATAATTTAGCCCAGACACCTGACATCTTGTGGCTTACAAGAGGTACTGCAGAGGTTGACCAAATGATTGCACCATGTTCAAATGGTTCATACAACATTGGCTCAGTCTTTCCCCCATTCAAACCTGAGTGTGATCATAGCCATGTGAGTTGTTATTATTATTATTATTATTATTATTATTATTATTCCTTTCTCTGCCCTATTAATGTAAAAATATTAATAAAAATGGATAAAAACAAATAAATAATATACACACAAGTGCCATCCTCCAACCCTATCAGAAGGTCCACACCTCTGTACGGTCCGGGAGCTGGGAGTAAACAATGCAAGAGCCTGTTCTTTGCACTCATGATGCACTGATTTGCGAATGAAACGCCCTGCAGGCTTAAATGCAAACATTTAATAAATTTACTTTTTTTTGCTACATTTTATTACTTCTTCCTGATGGTCGTATGCAAATATGCAGGCTATCCAAATGATTGCAAGAGTACCATGTTCAGATGGTTAATGCAACATTGGCTCAGTCTTGCCCCATTCAAACCTGAGTGTGATCATAGCCATGTGATTTATTATTATTATACAGGATTTACGCTCCCCTTTGTGGGTATCTTTCATTTGAAGACTGTAAACCTTTTACTTCTACAATAAAAACAGATTTATAAAAAAAAGTATTATACAGGATTCATACAGCACAAACATTCAGAGGCTTCTCTTGCATGTACTCATTTTCAGAACTTGCTGTATAGAAGCAAAATCACACATTTTTGGCCCCATAGATTAAGGGATAGCGCCTGATAAATAAAAACATGCGGTGTTTAAGCGAGTCGAAAACACACAATTCTGCTCCAAAGAGCCATGAAAATAGCTGCTTTATGCCCTATTGGCAAGCTGCACATCCAGAACAGCTGGTGTATGGTACATCTGGCCAATGGGGTGCAAAGCAATGATCTGCATGGCTCTGTCTGCTTGTCCTGAAATTAGAAAGAATTATTTTATGTTTTGGATATGTGATAGAATGAAACACATGTATAGCTATTGTGCCATGCAATGATTCAGTTGGAGGGTTTGTTGATTGCTTTAGTCCCTTCTCAACACAAATTGTATGGCTACTGTATACAGCGGCCTTGATGGGTCCCAGGCCCTACTCCATAGACCATGGTTTCCATTTACTACCCTGATCGCCAAATAGTCTGCAAAATCTTCTTGGCTAGGATCTTGGGTTTGGGAACCCCATGGTATGAAACGGCACATGGCCACATCACTTGCTTTTTTTTTCTGCACAGCCCCTCTATAGGCTAGGCCTTTTGGCTAAACCAGGGCAATTTTTACTACCAGGCTGCAAGGCCTTGCCTGTGCATCTGCACTGGCACTATTTATTATATTTATTTTTCTCCACTGTTTTGTCACTTTGTACTTCTGTTTCTTTTACTTGGATGGTGGTGGTGGGTGTGAGACTTGGGCCTACCCTGAACTCTAGGGGAAGGATGTGTGGTTATTAGGTTATAGTAAGTATATAACTCTGCGCTGTCAAAAACAAAACTAAGGATACACTGCAGCAGACACCTGATTAGCCCATCCTTAACAGAGAGGTAAATTAATAAATAATGGTGTTGCACTGTGAACATATTAACCACTTGACAACTGGGCACCTAAACCCCCCCCCCCCCCTCGTGACCAGACCAATTTTCAGCTTTCAGCGCTCTCACACTTCGAATGACAATTACTCAGTCATGTAATACTGTACCCAAATTATTTTTTTGTCCTTTTTTAATACAAATAGAGCTTTCTTTTGGTGGTATTTGATCACCTATAATTACTCTATAATTGAAAAGACCGAAAATTTTGAAAAAAAACTAAACTTTTCTTAGTTTGATAAAATTTTGCAAATTTATTGATTTTTCTTCAAAATTTTGGCCACAATTTATACGGCTACATATGTTTGGTAAAAATAACCCAAATTAGCGTTGGGCACACGACGTGGGGGAGCTGGAGGATGACAAATGGGAAGACGCACTGGAATCCTGCAAAAAAGTCTCTACCAAGTTGTCTGACCGCCTCACGCAATTATATATAATGCACATATTTGACGCCGCTTAGGATAGCGAAATACAAACCAAATTATAGCCCACTCAGCCCCAGATGCCAAAGCCCCCATAGTACCCTCTTCCACATGCTGTGGGAGTGCCCGGTGATACAGGCCTATTGGACCCACATCGTACGGTTCATCCACGACAAAATGGGTTCACCTCTAACTCTATGCCCCAAGCAATGTCTGCTAGGAATTTTCCCTGACCCTGACTCAGACAAAATTCCATAAAATATTCCTTATTACAACTACTTATTGCCAGAAAGTGGCTTCAGGCCCTACCGCCAACCCTACAAGAGTGGATAGTCACAATAAACGCAGTTCTCCATTACAAAAAGGAGATATATGTTCATAGGGGGTGCGCAGCCAAGTATGGAAAGATTTGGGATACCTGGCTAAATAATGCTGACACATGTAATGAGTTACCAGAGTGAATTATATGTTGGACTTTGCTCCTAGTCCTGTACTAGAAATTATACTTTGTTACCTAGCAAACACACTGGAGCAATAGAACTGCCCACAACTATTCCCATGACTATTCTGTGTAAACAGCCTTACAAAAGTTTTTGGATTCTCATTGTGTTGCCTTATGATGTTGTTCATTCACATCGTAATGTACCCAATCACACACGTGCTGTACAGTGTTATACTGCCTAAGTTTGTTTTTTTTTATTGATTTCAATAAAGCTTTTTGTTTACTGTAAAAAAATAAAATAAATAACCAAAATTAGTGGATATTATTTGATCTTTGTGAAAGTTAGAGAGTCTACAAGCTGTGGTGCAAATCATAAAAAAATTATCACACCTGATGTACTGGTGACCCATCTCATTTATTGCGACCCGAACAAGCCAGGAAAGTACAAATACCCCCAAAATTACCCCTTTTTAGAAAGTAGACATTCCAGGGTATTTAGTAAGATGCATGGTGAGGTTTTTGATGTTGTCATTTTTTTCCCACAATCCTTTGCAAAAGCAAGATCCCCCCCCACAAAATTGTCATTGTAATAGGTTATTTTCTCTCACATGGCATGTGTATACCACAAATGATGCCCCAAAATTCTTCTACTCCTCCTGAATATTACGATACCACATGTGTGGGACTTTTTCACAGACTAGCCACATAGAGAGGCCCAACATGCAGGGAGCACCATCACGTGTTCTAGGAGCATAAATTACACATCTAACTTGTTGACTACCTATTACACTTTTGAAGGCCCTGGAGCACCAGGACAATGACATGTGACACTGACGCGGCACTAATATGTGGCACTGATGACAGATGGCACTAATATGTGGCACTGATGAAAGATGACACTAATACATGGCACAGATGACACTAATACATGGCACAGATGACACGTGACACTGATGACAGATGGCACATGACACTGACAGGTGGCACTGATGACAGATGGCACTGACAGGTACTGAGGGCACTTTTTTACCTTTTTTTTTTTTTTTCTTACACTGACGCTGCAGCCGTTCGCTCTCCCTCCTCACATGCTGTCTGTGTGAGGAGGGAGAGCCGGCAATGAGAGATCTCATATGTTTACATACGAGATCATCTCTCATTGGACACTCTGTGTGATTGGCCATTTAGCACGATCTGTGATTGGCTGTGTCCAAGGGACACGGCCAACACAGAATTTCCCCGATGCGCGCCCGCAGAAGTAAACAGGACGACGTCCGGGGACGCCCTCCTGGCAATTGGAGTCCGCACTGTAGCCGTCTTTTGGCTATAGCGCGGATGCCTAGTGGTTAAATAAATGAAGTGCTAGTGCAATAATCAACAATAAAAACTTGCTAAATGCTAAAGTGCCAAGTGAAAATTGAAACACATTTAGTTTCTAAAAGCAATAAAACATCAATAATCAATAACAGCAGCTGGGAACTAATCATATAAATAAATAAGCTGAAGTGGTATAAGGTGTGTGTATATACACAAAATAGAGTAAAACGTCCAATGTACACTCTGGATGAGAGTGTCTTGAGTATGTGAATACAGTCCAAGCAATACTGTGACAGTCTAACTGTATAAAAGATGGGTAGTAAACCCCTTCACCGTGAATGAACAAAAAAGCCGGTGCCTGGCCAATCCTCTGCAGTAACACCTTTATGTGTACAAGCCACTCACCTTACTGCTGTAAGGTTACACAGCATATATAGATCACAAACAACTTGACACGTGATGTGACGATACGCGTCAGGATTGGAGCAATAGGCGGAACCAGTAGTGACGGAAGTAGACAAGCTTGGCGCTCGTGGAGTATTGCCGTTTGAAAAAAAAAAGGGAGTGTATCTATACGTTTGTTCCAATGAATTATCAAACGGGATTACGCTATTGGCACCTTTCTTCATTTTTCTCATATCCCCACACCGAGCAGTCTAGTAAAGAAGGCCATCTCTGTAAACATCAAAGAGGGATCCCCTGAGGACTTGTACACATAAAGATGTTACTGCAGACGATTGGCCAGGCATCGGCTTTTTTGTTCATTCTCGGAATTTCCGACGGAAAAAAATTGAGAGCAGGATCTCAAATTTTCCGACAACAAAATCCGATCGGACCTTTTCCAATCGTGTTACGAGAATTCCGACAGACAAAGTGCCACGCATGCTCAGATCAAATTAGGAGATCAAAGCTATTGGCTACTAGCCTCTACGTAGTTCCGTCGTACGCATTGAACGTCACCACATTCGGATGATCGGATTTTCCGACAACTTTGTCCGACCGTGTGTATGCAACACCAGTTTCGGACAAAATCCGTCGGAAAAAAAAAAAAAACGGACGGATATTGTGTGTACGGGGGCTTAGACTGTCACAGTTTAGCTGGGACTGTATTCACATACTCAAGACACTCTCATCCAGAGTGTACATTGGACGTTTTTATTGTATAGCTTTATTTTTGTTGATTATTGCACTAGCACTTTATTTAGTATGGTTATTAGGTTACTTCCTCCCCTGAAACTGAAGGGACCTTTCTTTAGCCCTTCACATAGTACTCGGTGGTCGGCTTCGGCTGGCCATGAGGAGAGGGGTCCTCAAGGCCTTTTTGACCATGTTCAAGCCTTGCCCCTGTCAGGAGCCTTGCTCCTCTGTGGAAGGGGGGGTTGGAAAGGTCCTTCTCCTTTGGGGGGTGGACAAGAGACACTTGTGTACACTTAGGTGTTTTTGATTTTTTTTTTTAAATCTGTTCTTATGTCCAGTAGGGGTGTCCTGCCATTAAGCAGATTGGCTGGCTATATATTATCCCTGCTGGTATGATGAGGGCCCTAAAGGGATCTTCTCTGTGGGGAAAAAAGCCAAATCAACTGCCCACTGGGTAATATGGGGGTTGGGAATGTTTCCCTATTGGCCTTTAGGTTCATTCCTCCCTAGCCTTGGGGGTTCTCTCTTCAGGAGAGCCCCCACCCACAACTCAGTGGTTAGCTTTGGCTGATCATGGGGAGAGGGTTCTGCCGGATGTTTTGGCTAGGGGACCTGAGTGTGCCGTGCCATTTTCAGGAGTCTTGCACTCCTGGGGGCTGGGGAGGAGGTCTTTCTCTTCGGGTGGGGACTTTTTGTGCACTTTTTGTGTGTGTGTGTGTGTGCTCACATGCAGTTTTTTGGTTCACTTTGGCGTTTTTGTTTTTGTGCACTGCGGACTCAGAAAAAAAGAAAGCTGTATGCAATTTGGAATGAATGGCTCTATAATATTGGCCCATATTTGCACACTGGTTTTGCATGTGCATCTGGCCAGTTTGCTGAAAGGCAATTATTTGCATGGTTCCACTTTCTGTCCTGAAATGAGGAATAATCTTCTTATTTTTGGGAGATGTGATGGGATAAGACGTGTGAATAGCTTCTGTTCCAAGAAGGCTTTACTGTTCTGATAATAAATAAGAAGGCGGCCCGCAGGCCGGCCTGAATTTGTAGGAGTCGTCGGGGGGTATTTAAACCCGCCCTCCTCCTCCTTACGCCTGTCGGCCTCGGTTGCTTCGTCCCGTGGCTACGTCAGACGTTCGTCACTTCCGGCGTCTTCACCTCGAGGTTCTTCGGCGGCTTTCGGTGATCTCCGGCGGCGTTCGGCTCCTCTCGGCGGCGTTCGGCAGCGGTCGGCTCTTCTCGTTTATCACAGCACTTCGGCTCCGCTCAGATCTCGTTCTGTGGGAGCTTGCAGGTATGTCCAGGGGGGGCCACTCAGTAGGAGGGGGGGGGGACGGTTCTGGCTGGACTCCAACCACGGCAGGGTCATCATTTTACCGGGGGCATGTCGGCACTGGGGGGGGGGGGGGTCTGTTCCGGCTCCTTGCACACCGTCACACTGGCTTTCCGCTCCTGATGCTCAGGTCCGCATAGGGGGGGGGGTGTTTTCCGACGCGCTGTCTGCTGGGGGGGGGGGCTCTGGTCACACAGGTCTTCCACTGCAGGTAGGGGTTAGAGGTTATTTTCCAGGCATGGTGATACCAGCATCCAGGGTGCATAGGGTTAAACGGCACGGTCCACGAGGTTTTTCCTGCAGGCAGCTGGGCGCTTAGCTTTGCTGAGGGGTTGGCGGGGTTCTTATTTTTCACAGTCAACATTCATGCATATTTTGTGTCATTTCCATGCGGATAGTGGTACATTTGTTGTTTTCCTTCCTTACAGGTCGATTGTCAAAAAATTTACGTCTGCTTAAATCTGTCATTCCTTTTCAGTAAGTAACAGGTGGCGGTCACCCACGGCTGTGGCACAGGTGTTCACTCTCGGGGGCTTCAGGTGATCGGTGTCACAGGTCCACGCAGGGTTGGGGGGGGTTAGGGCAGGCCCGCAGATAACGTCTGGGCACGGCCATGGGGGGGGTAGTCACTACACTGGGGGTTCACCCACCACGTCTGTGGGTGTCACACGGTTTTGAGATGTTTCGTTTTTAATTGTCTTGTGCAGTGGCAAGTCTCCTCAACCGTTAGTCACGTCAGGTTAGGACCTTGCTCCACGTCACGTACCTGACACGTTTCAGATCTCGTAGGGGGTTCACGTAGGTTCATTACTTACTTCAGATGCTCGTAGTTTAGGGTCTGTCTCATTTAGTCCCGTTCGTACGTTTCGTTACAGGGCGGGTTTCGGGTACCAGTCGCAGACCTAGTACGGTTAAGGTCAAGGTTTTCAAGGTAAGTCATGTTGCTGGGACATTCCCGTCTTCATTTTCCTCGCCGTTTCAAGGGTCAGTCGCCACCATGGTTACCTATCTCGAGTTAGGTCTGCGGGTTGAGGTTTTCGTTTTTAATTGACTTGGATGGTGGCAAGTCCCGTTCAGGAAATTTCCCCTCACTTCAGGCTGGTTTCATTCGTCTGGGATCAGCACGGTCGGTCCAAGAACCTGTCACGTTTTCAGGTTCAGGAGGCCTGAGTGTTCGTTTTTAATTGACCTACGGTTTAGGTCGTCTCGGCCTCCCTTAGGGTGGGAGGCGCACGTTCCCTCGGGTCACGGTTCAAGGGGTTTTCTCAGGCGCAGGAAGGGGGGAGGGGTGGTAAGGTGGGTTTGGATTGCTCATCGGTACATGGTTACTGTTGTGTGTTTCATTTATTTTGATCATTTAGGGCATGTCTCAGGCGGGAGACATCGATGATTTTTCCTTCGTTTCCCCTTCCCCGGCTAGAAGATCTGATCAGAGCGGCACGCCTTCCATGAGGACCTGGACGGTTCCTAGATTGATGGCAGAGTTACGGTGCAGGGGTATCGTATTTGCGGCGTCGGCCCGCAAGGCGGAACTTTTCAGACTGTTGTTCCCTTCCTCTCCTAGTTTGGGTGTTGAGCAGGCCACCCTGCGAACTGTTTCCACGTCTCTCACCCAGATCCAGGCCACCCTTAGCTCTCTGGCGGGTTCTTTTCAAGATCTGCGGGCTAGGGTTGAGGTGTTGGAAACCAGTCCCAGTCCGGCCCCCTTGGATCTGGCGGTGTCGGGGGTCACGGCAGGGTCGGATGTTCCCATGGTTCCCAGGCCATCACAGTTGGCGGCAGGTATTGGCTCCAGTGTCCCCTCTGTCACCCCTGCCTATTTTATCCCGGCTAATCTCAGGAAAGACATTCTGGAGGGCAAGGACGTCAACCTGGCATCCCTGTTGATTGCCACCCATGACGTAGCTGACAACAAGTCCTACGCATGTGGTGACGTGTCGGTCATCATTAAATCCAGGGACCACAGGCTGAACCGTAAACTCTCCATCCCCAAGTTTGTGCTGGCATTCGGCATGTTTAGGGACATAGTGTGTTTGGTCAGTCCTTTGAGAAGGGAAGAGCTTGACCATTATCTGTATGCGGTGGTGGAGCTGGGTTATAAGTTTGGGGGCACGGCTTTCTACGATTACCACCGTTCATTTTCCGCCAAAGCCGCGGCCATGTTTTCGCAGCATCAGGTGGTCACGGTCTGGAGCAGTGTGGACACTGAGCTCTTTTGCCATCATTTTGCGGGATTGAGGTCCCCGGTGTGCGCCACTTGCCAATCATCTTCCCACACGGCTTACTGGTGTCCCAACGCAGAGCTTCCTGTTCTCCCGGGCACTTCCAGGGCCTTTCCCGGTTCTCTTCCAGCTCCAACACAGGCTGCCTCTGTTGACAAATTGGGCCGGCCTATCCAGTACCTGGGGAAGTCGCCTATTTGCAACAATTTCAATCACGGGGTCTGTAATTACAGCCAGTGCCGTTTGTTGCATATATGCTCTGGCTGTTTTAGGGCCCATCCCAAGTCCACTTGTTCACTCAGACAAGGCAAAAACAGCTGACTGAGCCGTATCAATGTGGTGTTCCTGCAGGAGTGCCTGGTCTCGCACCCATCTCCTGAGTCTTGTGCCTTCCTTGTAGATGGGTTCACGCAAGGTTTCCACACGGGTTTCGTTTGCTTACCCTCCAACTCGTTCGAATGTCCAAATCTCAGGTCCTCTGGGATAGACATGGGGGCGGTGGACGCACTTCTCCAAGCCGAGCTGGACAAAGGGTTCGTCATAGGCCCCTTTTCCATACCCCCTTTCCGGCTTTGGAGGGTCAACCCTCTGGGTTTGGTCAAAGGTAAATTTTCCAATAAACTGCAGTTGATTTACGATTTGTCTGCACCTCATTGCTCTGCGGTACCCAGTTTGAATTCTTTGATCCCATCGGAGGAATTTTCATTGAAGTATTCTTCAGTTGACCAGGCCATTCAGCAGATCATCAGGGTGGGCAGGGGGGCTTGGCTGTCGAAAGCGGACATAGCCAACGCTTTCAAGCTCCTTCCTATCCTGCCATCACTTTGGAGGTGGCATGGGGTGAAGTGGAGGGGGTTGTATTACTTTGCCACCAAGCTTACCTTTGGCTCCAAAAGTAGCCCTTGGCTGTTTGACACGTTCGCACAAGCGCTCAGATGGATTCTGGTGCATGTGGTGGGTTGTCATGAGGTTATCCATTACCTGGATGACTTCCTTCTCATCGAGTGTCCCGGACAAATCCCTGGGGATTTACAGAAGTTGGTGGCAGTCTTTGCAGCTCTTGACATTCCATTGGCTGTCAAGAAGGTGGAGGGGCCTGCGACAGCTGTCACTTTCTTAGGGATTGTCTTGGACACCAAGGCCATGCAGGCCAGCCTCCCGGCTGACAAACTCCTCAGGATCAGAGAGTGTATCCATGCCTTTACAGTCTCTCAAGTATGTTCCAGAGTCCACTTGTTATCCTTGTTGGGCATGCTGAACTTTGCGATGAGGATCATTCCGCAAGGTAGATCTTTCATTTCCAGGCTGTTGGCACTACTACCGTCAGCTCCGGATGCAGAGTCTCAGGTCAAGTTAGATGCTGCGGCTCTAGCTGATTTGCGCATGTGGGACGACTTCCTCCGGCATTGGAACGGTATCGCCATGTTCATCCCGGCAGAGTCCACCTCTTCTCCCCAGGTGGGGACGGATGCGGCAGCCTCGGTGGGCTATGCAGCCATTTTTGGCACCCACTGGTTGGCCGGGCCATGGCCGGAGGAAGTTCTGGCTATCCCAGGCTTCACGGAATCTTCCGCATTGTTTGAGATATTCCCCATTGTGTCGGCAGCTCAGGTGTGGGGCAGGTCATGGTCGGGACAGATGGTGGTTTTCTCCACGGACAACGCTGCGGCCGTGGAGATCATCAACAAGGGCAGATCCAGGTCCCTGGTCATCATGTCCTATGTGCGCAGGTTAATCTGGTTGTCCCTACGCTTTAGTTTTCACATGCACTGCAAATTCATCAGTGGTGTGGAGAATGTGGCTGCTGATGCTCTTTCGCGGCTCAACTTTACGTTATTTTTCCAGCAGGTCCCGGATGCAGACGCTCACGCCACGCCATCCCCGGATCCTGCACTTCTGATGTTGGACTAGATACCCATTTGTTCGATGCTGTAGCCTTAATCAGTGTTTCATTATCCCCCAACACCAGGAAGGCATATGCCTCGGCCTGGAAGACCTTCCAGGGTTTTCAGTCACGGTACCCAGGTTTTGATGGACTGGACGTCCGTTATTTATTGGCTTTTGTGGCGTTCTGCTACTCGCAGTTGAAGTTGTCCCATGGCACCATCAGGACGTATCTTGCTGGGGTTCAGCACCATCTGTCCCTACAGGACCCAAACAGGCCTATCTTCTCTGCCCATGTTATCAAAGCCGCTCTGAGGGGCATCCTGAGGAGTCGCCCCCCTTCCTCGGTAGGCAGGCTGCCAGTTTCCGGGCCCATTTTCCGGGGCATGTCTGAGTTGCTGGACAGGCTGCCGTTTGGACGACTCCTCAGTTTGGTTCTGAAAGCGGCTATTTACTTGGCCTTTTTTGGGTTCCTCAGGCCGGGCGAGTTCACTCGTACCGGCCCGGGTTCTCGGGTGCTCTTGGTCAAACAGTTGGTCAGATATCCAGATCACTTCGGGTTACACCTGTCTGCCTGCAAGACTCAGCAATTCGGGGCGGGGACCGAGGTCAGGTTTTTCAAGTCTGGCAGCACGTGGTGCCCCGTGGCAGTTTTAGACCAGCTCGTGTTGCTAGTGTCTAGCAAGCCTGGGGGACAGTCCCTTGCTGCCCTTCCCCCAGGCTCCCCTCACCATGGCACAGTTCACGAGGCATTGCCGCACGTTATGGTCCAATTTGGGTTTGAACCCGTCACGACTCACAGGGCACTCATTCAGAATAGGGGCTGCTTCTGCAGCTTCTCGCCTGGGAATCCCGGCTCATGTCATCAAGAAGCTGGGGAGGTGGAAGTCTGCGTGTTTCACCAGGTATATCCCGGATCCACACATGGAGATGGCGCAAGCCTTCACGCACTTGATTGATTGATGTGGAGTTGTTGTCAATAAAGGTTGCTTTCCTTTCACCCTATGGTTGTCTTTTTTGCCCCCTTTTAGGCATACTGACCACGAGACCTTTGGCACACCCCAGGTCTGTTTATGTGCTCCTCTGTTACGTACTTACTCTATCTCTCGTCTGAGACTGAGTACAAATGATGTTGTTGCTTGACATTATTACTATTATTATGCAGGATTTATATAGCGCCAGCAGTTTGCGCATACAACATTCACTTTATTTGGGACACCATCAACTAAAGACCTATATGTAGCATTTGTGTTACTGTAAATCCCCCCAAAAAAACAACATATTAAAAGATGAAAAACGTTATTTTAAAAACAGCAGTGTAACGAGAATTCTTCTCCTCCTCCTCTCAGGATTCAGTTTTACGAAAGATGGACACAGACCGAAAATCATGTGTACCATATACACGGAAATTCCCCAGACGTGATGAGCTTGCTCCTTTAGTATGATGTACTGAGAAATAAGGCTGCGCTAGCAGATGTGAATCACCACTAGGGGTGTAAGTGAAGCAAACAAAACAATAAAAGTTGCAAAAAATTGCTAATACACGTGTCTCACCACTGGAGGTGGTGCAAATATAACAACTGTGATTACTATTATACCACTGTGAGTGAGTGAGAAAAAACTTTGCTTTCAAAACAACAAAATAATAGATTATAAGTCGGTATTGCGAAAAATGCTAGTACACATATCTCACCACTAGAGGTGGTGCATATATTGCGACTGTGATTACTATTATACCGCTATGAATATAAGTGAGAGAAACTTTGCTTAATAAAACAAACAGTATCAGCAACAATAATAGTAGATTAAAAGTCAATATTGCAGGTTGGGATAAATTGCAGGTGATCCTGAAGGGATGGTCCCCTTAAGAACCCTACTCACCAGAACAATGTGACCCACGGCTTTGCAGTCCTAGGGTCTAAGTAAGCTATAATGGAGTGGTGAGATGGGTAATAACAGGAATCCGGAAAAAACTTCAAGTGATCCAATGGAAGCTCCAGTTGAATATGGGTGCCGTAAAAAGGAAAGAAAAAACAAACGTGTGGTATTGCCGTGCTAAACCTCTAAGTGCAAAACAATAGTGACTCACTACTGAGCAGACTTGGATCAGCGTGTTCCGGGTGCGCTGTTGGCGTGCGCTCCAAACGGAACAGGAAGCAGGCGTCACTGGCTTACTGGCCGGAAATTGCGTCTACGCGTTTCGCCCCTCCTCCAGGGCGTCATCAAGGACATCACTTCCGGCTAGTGTTGGAAGTGTTTTTATATGCTAAGCGGCTGGCGCCTCCCAGTTAACCAGCCAATCCTAAGATTGAGCTGATTGAGACTTTTACTTCCGGATTACATCATATCCTCTAGTCAATTGCTCATTGAAAACTTTAATAACAAATGGACAAATTGACAGAACATGATGGGAAGATATAAAGTGCAAGACATTTCATATATTATTACAAATGTTATAAAAACAAAATAAAAGCAATTGACAATGATAGGATTTTTAAATACAAGGATGAATATATTAGTAAAGGTAAATGAAATAAATAAAGATAAACCTAAATAAAAATGAAAATAAAAATAAAATTGAAAATAAAATAAAAATGAAAATAAATGATAATAAAAATAATAAAGTAAAAATAAAAATAAATATATAAAATAAAATAAAGATAAAAAATAATAGGTAAAAAATGAAAATAAATATAAATGGAAATAAAATAAAAAATAAAAAATGAAAAAAAATATAAATAAAAATAAAAATAAAATTAAAAATAAAATGAAATATAAGTAGGAAAATAAAGATAAAAATATAAAAATAAAATTAAAATAATAAATATAAAAATAAAAAATTACCAATTTGACAGAAAACAGTTTAAATCTAGATCAATGTTGAGGCCTTGTGGATGGAGAGTGCCTAATCTGTGGATCCATTGGGTTTCGTTTCTCGATATTGCCTGTTTTAGGTTGGAGCCTCGCCAGTGGGGTTCCACCCTATCTCTATGCCACAGAATCTCAAACCTCGAGGGTCGCGATTGTGGTGGAGTCTAAAATGGTTGGATAGACTATGTTTGAAACCCTTTTTAATTCTGTTAACATGTTCTCTTAGTCTGATGCCCAATTTTCGAGTGGTCCTACCCACGTACTGAAGGCCGCAGGGACAGGCCAACAAATAGGTGACGTGGGTGGTCGCACAGGTAATAAACTTTTTTTTTTATTTCGTACGTTTTATCTTGGGTCAAAGATGTAAATTGTGTTGTCTTTCGCACTCTATGGTTGGAAGTGCGACACACAACACATCTACCACAGCTATAAAAACCGGTTTGGTCCAAGAATGTTAATGATTTTTTGGGGGGATTAACAACATTGTGTGCCAACTGAAGTCGCAATGTGGGTGGTTTAGTATAAATGAATTGAGGAACTTGGGGAAGGATTTTATTAAGTTCTCGATCTTTAAGTAATAGTGGCCAATGATTTTTCAAAATTTTTTCAAACTGTTTATACTGTCTAGTAAAACCAGTCATAAATGCAGTACTAAATTCTTTTTTGGGGGTCTTAGTGCCATTCAGAAGGGACTCTCTTGTTAAATTACGAATATTATCTCTGGTAATAAGCAGTTCATTATGGTTGTAGCCTTTTTCTTCGAACCTCTTACAAATGATATCACTTTGGATATCATAGTCATTGATGTTTTTACAGTTTCTACGGATTCTTAAAAGTTGGCTTTTAGGTATCCCACTGAGCCATCTAGGGTGGTGGCAACTACTTAGGGGTATATACCCATTACGGTCTACTTCTTTAAAGAAGGTCCGTGTGGCAAGCCTACCATGTTCCTTGTAGATCACGAGATCCAAAAAATTAACCGACTCTACACTAGAAACCTCGGTGAAAGAGATCCCATAGGGGTTGGTACCTATCCTATTCAAAAAATGCATAAAACTTTCTTTTGATCCTGCCAAAATGACAAAAATGTCGTCGATATACCGCTTGTAGAACCTTAAATGGGGGATATCCTGGCCATATATGGCCTGTGATTCCCACCAACTCATAAAAAGATTGGCAACTGAGGGAGCGTATTTTGCACCCATTGCCACTCCTTTTCTTTGTCTGTAATATTTTCCTTCGTGCCAAAAAAAGTTGTGACTCATGGCCAACTCCAAAGATTCCAAAATTAAGTCCTTCTGTTTGGACTTAACTGTGGTATCATCTAAAGCCCACTTGACTGCCTGTAATGCATCATTCTGCCGAATGTTGGTGTAAAGCGAATTCACATCTATGCTGGCTAAAATATGGTCATCAGCAATGTCCAAAGGATCAATAAGGCCAATAAGGTCTCTACTATCCTTGAGGTACGCAGGACATTTTTGTACTAAGGGCTGCAAGAAGTGGTCAAGATATTGACCCAATCTAGCAAAAAGGGAATCCACACCACTAACTATGGGTCTCCCCGGTGGTTTAGTGGGATCCTTATGTATCTTTGGTAATTGGTAAATAACCGGTACTCTGGGTGCATCGGGGATCAGATATCTATTCTCTTTTTTGTTGAGTATTCCAGCTCGATGGGCAGCTCTAATTACTAATTTCAATTTGGCTTTGTACTTGTTAGTGGGGTTCCCCTTTAACTCTTCATATGTTTCAACATCTGAAACTAGACGATTTAGTTCAGTAAGGTAATCGTCTTTGTTCAGAATGACAACCCCCCCCCCCCCCCCTTTATCTGCCTGTCTGATAACTATATTTTTATTGTGTTCTAATAATGATAGACCTTTTAAAATGTCTTTCTTTTGTCTACTAGGACGAATGTTAAGATGTTTCAGATCCTGCTCAACTCAACTGTTCTGTCAATTTGTCCATTTGTTATTAAAGTTTTCAATGAGCAATTGACTAGAGGATATGATGTAATCCGGAAGTAAAAGTCTCAATCAGCTCAATCTTAGGATTGGCTGGTTAACTGGGAGGCGCCAGCCGCTTAGCATATAAAAACACTTCCAACACTAGCCGGAAGTGATGTCCTTGATGACGCCCTGGAGGAGGGGCGAAACTCGTAGACGCAATTTCCGGCCAGTAAGCCAGTGACGCCTGCTTCCTGTTCCGTTTGGAGCGCACGCCAACAGCGCACCCGGAACACGCTGATCCAAGTCTGCTCAGTAGTGAGTCACTATTGTTTTGCACTTAGAGGTTTAGCACGACGATACCACACATGTTTGTTTTTTCTTTCCTTTTTACGGCACCCATATTCAACTGGAGCTTCCATTGGATCACTTGAAGTTTTTTCCGGATTCCTGTTATTACCCATCTCACCACTCCATTATAGCTTACTTAGACCCTAGGACTGCAAAGCCGTGGGTCTGGTGAGTAGGGTTCTTAAGGGGACCATCCCTTCAGGATCACCTGCAATTTATCCCAACCTGCAATATTGACTTTTAATCTACTATTATTGTTGCTGATACTGTTTGTTTTATTAAGCAAAGTTTCTCTCACTTATATTCATAGCGGTATAATAGTAATCACAGTCGCAATATATGCACCACCTCTAGTGGTGAGATATGTGTACTAGCATTTTTCGCAATACCGACTTATAATCTATTATTTTGTTGTTTTGAAAGCAAAGTTTTTTTCTCACTCACAGTGGTATAATAGTAATCACAGTTGTTATATTTGCACCACCTCCAGTGGTGAGACACGTGTATTAGCAATTTTTTGCAACTTTTATTGTTTTGTTTGCTTCACTTACACCCCTAGTGGTGATTCACATCTGCTAGCGCAGCCTTATTTCTCAGTACATCATATTTAAGGTTCTTTAACCTTTTCTAGGTAGCAGCAGCAGTCCTTGTTTATTAACTAGTGCATGGTGTTATGTGTTTTTATATTATTCTTTGGCGCAAGTATTAAGTTTTTGTTTATTATTGCTCCTTTAGTATATCTACACCAATGCAGTAGTCAGCAATGCCGAGGAGCTTCTGAATCTAAGCCATACTGAGTCTGAGGATCTCATCAAGAGAGACGAGCTTCTTGTTACCAGGGAGGAAGTCATCTATGAAAGCATCATCAAATGGATTGAGCACCACCCAACCCATCGTAGGCAATACATTACCACCCTACTGCCTAAGGTAAGATGGAGGACTCCATTCCTTTCCTGATCCCTCTGTGATACCACAGAGGCCTAGTAGAACCCAGTGTCATTGAACCACCACCCCTCTAATGAAGCACTCCTCGACTGTGAAAATAAAAATTACAATTTGCAACACCACTGAGTAAAGTCTACTTCCTTACCAGTATTCTTTAAGTAAGGAAACTATGTACTTCACAGCTTATGTGATGTCAAAATTGTATTTGACTGTTGTACCTCAATGATTGTCTATCGAGTTTTGTTGACCTCTAGAATATAAAACCCCTTTTTCTCTTCTTCTCCAGGTTCGAATGGCCTTGATAGACACCAGGAATTTGATGAGCAACGTGATTACATAACATCCACATGAAGTACAACAAATGTATGAATATCTGCACCGATGTGCTAAAGATGAAAAATGACTCGAACGCAAATGGATCCTCCAGGTTAGATTTAAAAAAAAACATTGACAAGGCCACGCCTGCCAATTGCAATTCTACTCGCCGTTGGCGGCTGGATCTCTAGTAACTCTACCAATAGCATGGAGGCCTACGACTGCAGAGCTGACTGCTGGGTTGACATCACCTATAACAGTGATGGCGAACCTATGGCACGCGTGCCACCGCTGGCACGCAGAGCCATCTCTGTGGGCACACAAGAGGGTCCAGGACAGAGCTAGAGGTCTCTCTCTCCTCTCAGCCCCCCTCCCTCTCTTTCAGCACCCCTCTTTTTCCGTCTCCCCCTCTTTGGTCCCCCTCTCTCTGTTCCCCCTCTCTCTCAGCTCACCCCTCTCTCAGCATCTCTCTCGCACCCCTCTCTCTCTGTCCCCCATCTCTCTCTCTGTCCCCCCCCTCCCTCTATCTGTTCCTCCTCTCTCTCAGCTCACCTCTCTCAGCATTTGTCTCACACCCCTCTCTCTCAGCCCCTCTCCCTCTCTCTCAGCCCCCCTCCCTCTCTCTGTTCCCTCTCTCTTTCAGCATATCTCTCACACCCCTCTCTGTCTGCCCCCCTCTCTCTCTCAGCCCCCCTCCCTCTCAGCATCTCTCTCATACCCCTCACTCTTGCTGTCCCCTCTCTCTCTCTCTCTCTCTCTCTCTCTCTCTCTCTCTCTCTCTCTCTCTCTCTCTCTCTCTCTCTCTCACACAACCCCTCTCTTTCGCTCAGCCCCCTCTCTCGCAAATTGCCGTGTTGGCACTTTGCAACACAAAACCAATGTATTTATTTCCGTTTGGGCACTCGGGCTCAAAAAGGTTCGCCATCACTGACCTATAATATGGAAAGACCCAGGGCCTACCATGGAACCTCATACCTAAATGGTTATGTATACCTGGTTGGAGGGTCTAACGGCATGGATTACTACAATAGCGCAAGACGGTTTGACCCAGTATGGGAATAAAGTCAAAGCAATACTGTGACAGTCTAACTAGAGAGAGAGAGAGAGAGACAGAGTCTCCAATGAATGAGAAGCGCTGCTTTGTTAGCACAGCCGTCGAAAAAAAACGGACGGATATTGTGTGTACGGGGGCTTAGACTGTCACAGTATTGCTTGGACTGTAGTCACATACTCAAGACACTCTCATCCAGAGTGTACATTGGACGTTTTTATTGTATAGCTTTATTTTTGTTGCTTATTGCATTAGCACTTTATTTATTTAGTATGGTTATTAGGTTACTTCCTCCCCTGAAACTGAAGGGACCTTTCTTTGGGAGAGCCCTTCACATAGTACTCGGTGGTCGGCTTCGGCTGGCCATGAGGAGAGGGGTCCTCAAGGCCTTTTTGAAGGGGGGGGGGTTGGGAAGGTCCTTCTCCTTTGGGGGGTGTACAAGAGACACACCGTTAAGTGCACTTGTGTACACTTAGGTGTTTTTGATTTTTTTTTTTTTAAATCTGTTCTTATGTCCAGTAGGGGTGTCCTGCCATTAAGCAGATTGTCTGGCTATATATTATCCCTGCTGGTATGATGAGGGCCCTAAAGGGATCTTCTCTGTGGGGAAAAAAGCCAAATCAACTGCCCACTGGGTAATATGGGGGTTTGGGAATGTTTCCCTATTGGCCTTTAGGTTCATTCCTCCCTAGCCTTGGGGGTTCTCTCTTCAGGAGAGCCCCCACCCACAACTCAGTGGTTAGCTTTGGCTGATCATGCATGGGGAGAGGGTTCTGCCGGATGTTTTGGCCAGGGGACCTGAGTGTGCCGTGCCCTTTTCAGGAGTCTTGCACTCCTGGGGGCTGGGGAGGAGGTCTTTCTCTTCGGGTGAGGACTTTTTTTTGTGTGTGTGTGCTCACATGCAGTTTTTTGGTTCACTTTGGCGTTTTGTTTTTGTGCACTGCGGACTCAGAAAAAAAGAAAGCTGTATGCAATTTGGAATGAATGGCTCTATAATATTGGCCCATATTTGCACACTGGTTTTGCATGTGCATCTGGCCAGTTTGCTGAAAGGCAATTATTTGCATGGTTCCACTTTCTGTCCTGAAATGAGGAATAATCTTCTTATTTTTGGGAGATGTGATGGGATAAGACGTGTGAATAGCTTCTGTTCCAAGAAGCCTTTACTGTTCTGATAATAAATGAGGTTGTTGCTTGACATTATTACTATTATTATGCAGGATTTATATAGCGCCAGCAGTTTGCGCATACAACATTCACTTTATTTGGGACACCATCAACTAAAGACCTATATGTAGCATTTGTGTTACTGTAAATCCCCCCAAAAAAACAACATATTAAATGATGAAAAACGTTATTTTAAAAACAGCAGTGTAACGAGAATTCTTCTCCTCCTCCTCCCAGGATTCAGTTTTATGAAAGATGGACAGAGACCGAAAATGTGTACCATACACTGAAATTCCCCAGACGTGATGCAGATACCTAGTTTTGACAGGTACCCGCTTCTACTTCCGTTCAGATCTCCTAGGTGGGGCGGGACCACTCACAGTGCCGTGCACCCTGCAAATGCGAAATGGGCAGCCGGCTGTGAGGCCAAAAGCAGCATAGCCGGCTGCCCACATTTAGGATGCCAGCGCTGGATCTCTGGACAGGTAAGTGTACTTTTATTAAAAGTCAGCAGCTACAGGACTTGTAGTTGCTGACTTAATTTTTTTTTTTTACAGAGTGAACCTCCTTTTTAAACTGAACAGTTTTAAGATACTTTTCGATATCTGAGTGTTTGCTATCCCAACCCATTTATGGCTAGATCATGTTTTCTTTTCTATAGGCTCCCTGACCATAGCCAACATTCCCTGGATTTCTGCCAACTCCAACCAGTATTATTATTATTATTATACACGATTTATATAGCGCCAACAGTTTACGCAGCGCTTTACAATGTATAGGGGGACAACACAGTTACAGTACAATTCAATACAAAATGGTACAGGAAGGCCCTATTTGTAGAGCTTACATTCTAAAGGGAGGGGGGTGGTGGTACAAAAGGTAATAGCTGCAGAGAATGATTTGATGGGGGTGGCTCGGGGACGGTTGTAAGGTGGGTGTGGGATAGGCTTCCCTGAATAAATGAGTTTTCATTGATCTCCTAAAGGTGGACAGGGTAGGGGCTGATCGGACAGACTGGGGCAGGGAGTTCCAGAGGATGGGAGAGGCTCTGGAGAAGTCTTGAAGGCGAGCATGGGAGGAGGTAACAAGGGAGCTAGAAAGCAGGAGGTCCTGGGAGGAGCGGAGGGGACGATTTGGGCGATATCTGCAGATGAGGTTGGTGATGTAGATGGGGGTGATGTTGTGGATGGCTTTGTATGTTATGGTTAGTATTTTGAATTTTATAGGGTGGGGTAGGGGAAGCCAGTGAAAGGGATTGGCAAAGAAGGGCGGCAGTCACAGATCGATTAGTGAGGAGTATTAGTCTAGCAGCAGCATTTATAATAGATTGAAGGGGGGATAGCCTGCTTAAGGGTAGGCCATTAAGGAGGGAGTTGCAGTAGTCAAGGCGGGAAATAATAAGGGAGTGAATGAGTTGCTTTGTGGTGTCATTAGTCAGGAAGGGTCGAATTCTGGAGATATTGCGGAGGTGAAGGCAGCAGGATTTAGGCAGTGATTGGATATGGGGGCTGAAGGAGAGGTCAGAGTCAAGGATTACACCCAGGACCCTGGCATGTGTGGAGGGACCAATGGTTGTGTTGTTGATATTACTGGTGAAGTCACGGTGGGGTTGGGGGGGATCGTGAAGGAGGAAATATAACAAGCAGCTCAGTTTTAGAAAGATTGAGTTTGAGGAAGTGGTGTGACATCCATACTGATGTCATTCAGTAAGTTTGAGATCTGTGAGGAGATCGAGGGGGTGAGATGAGGAGTGACGAGATAGATCTGGGTGTCGTCAGCATAGAGGTGGTATTGGAAACCATGGGATGTTATCAACTGGCCCAGGGAAGAGGTATAGAGAGAAAATAGGAGGGACCCAAGGACAGAACCTTGGGGTACCCCAACAGAAAGAGGAAGGGGAGCTGGAGTTGTAAGTGACCCTGAAAGGAATTAAGGGTAGAAAAGCGTTGATGAGGTTTGGATGAGAGGGTTTTAATGAGCGTGTTGTAATAGGTTTGTTTAGCAGCGTGGAGGCAGGAGTTGTATTTGAGAAGGACAGATTTGTAGAGAGTAAAGTCTTGTAGGGACTTGGATTTACACCATGCTCGCTCAAGAGCACGGCTGTGTCTCTTGAGACTTCTGGTGTCGTCTGTTTGCCAGGGTTGTGGCAGACGGGGCCTGGTTCTGCCTGTAGAGAGAGGAGCAAGTATGTCTAGGGAGGATGACAGCGTGTTGTAGATGGAAGTGATTAGGGCAGGGCAGGGGTGCGATTTTGTCATAAAGGCCATCACAGTAGCAGAGTGAAGAAGGGAAGGATTGAGGTTGCGAAGGTTTCTGCGGGTAGTGGTTTGTGGGTTGGCAGCATGGGATGTAGAAGACAAGGAGAGAGTGAAATGGATAAGGTTGTGATCCGCGAGAGGAAAGGGTGTGTTCGAGAGATTGCAACAATGGGAGAATACGGGGTCGAGAGTGTTACCGTTGGAGTGAGTGGTGGTTTGTGTCCATTGTGTTAGGTTAAAAGAGGAGGTTGAGTAATTTAGAAGTGGTAGCAGTATTAACATTGATTGGAATGTTAAAGTCGCCTAGAATGATGGCAGGCACTTCAGATGAGAGAAACTAGGGTAGCCATGCAGAGAAGTCATCCAGAAAGCGTGACACTGGTCCAGGAGGTCGATAAATAACTGCGACCCTCAAACAAACTGGAGCGAAAAGACGAATGCAGTGCATTTCGAAAGAGCAGGGTGAAAGAGGGAGGTGTGGGAAGAACCTGGAAGGTGCATTGTGGGGAGAGGAGAAGTCCGACGCCACCTCCTTTCCGTCCACTGGGTCTGGTGGAGTGAGTCCAAAGGAGGCCACTGTGGGACAGGGCAGCTGGAGAGGTAGTGTCCAATTCCTGGAGCCAGGTTTCAATTATAGCAAATAGATTAAGGGATTTGGAGAGGAAAAGGTCATTGACAGGCTAGTTTGTTGAAGACTGAGCGGGCATTCCAGAGAGCACATGAAAGAGGGGGGCCGACTTGTGGAATCGGGAATTGGGATGAGAAGGTGGGAGTTACGACTGTTGGAGGCGGTAGACAGCCAATGTTTGGGGTGGGAATTGAGTGTAAAAGGGCCGGGGTATGGTGCAATGTCCCCAGACATTAGGAGTAGTAAGAGGGTGAGGTTGGTAAGGCGGGAGTGGGATTTATAGGAGGGCAGTGTAGTGGAAGTGGTGCTACTGTGTGGGCTTAGAATGAGCAGGAGGTGGTAAGTGGAGTGATATTGAGTGGGCAGAAGAGAGGGAGATATGTACAGATTGGGGGCTGGAGATGGGGGATATAGACATGAAAGTGTCTCTCTCTCTCTCTCTCTCTCTCTCTCTCTCTCTCTCTCTCTCTCTCTCTCTCTCTCTCTCTCTCTCTCTCTCTCTCTCTCTCTCTCTCTCTCTCTCTCTCTCTCTCTCTCTCTCTCTCTCTCTCTCTCTCTCTCTCTCCTTATACAGTTAGACTGTCACAGTATTGCTTTGACTTTATTCACATACTCAAGACACTCTCATCCAAACTGTATAAAGGATATCTAGTAAATCCCTCCACGTGAATGAACAAAAAAGCCAGTGCCTGGGCAGTCCTCTGCAGTAACACCTTTATGTGTACAAGCCGCTCACCTTACTGCTGTAAGGTTACACAGTATATATAGATCACAAACAACATGACGCGTGATGTGACGATACGTGTCAGGATTGGAGCAAGTAGTGATTGGCGCTCATGGAGTATTGCGTTTTAAAAAACAAAACAAAAAGTGAGTGTATCTATATGTTTGTTCCAATCAATTTTCAAATGGGATTACGCTATTGGCACCTCTCGAATTTTCCGACAACAAAATCCGATTGAACTTTTTCCGATCGTGTCGAATTCCGACGGACAAAGTGCCACGCATGCTCAGATAAAGTTATGAGATCAAAGCTATTGGCTACTAGCCTCTACGTAGTTCCATTGTACGCATCGAATGTCACCACGTTCGGAACGATCGGATTTTCCGACAACTTTGTCCGACCGTGTGTATGCAACACCAGTTTCGGACAAAATCCGTCGGAAAAAAACGGATGGATTTTGTGGTCTGAATTTCCGACTGTGTGTACGGGGGCTTAGACTGTCACAGTATTGCTTGGACTGTATTCACATACTCATACTCATACTCTCCAGAGTGTACATTGGACGTTTTTATTGTATAGCTTTATTTTTGTTGCTTTATTGCACTAGCACTTTATTTAGTATGGTTATTAGGTTACTTCCTCCCCTGAAACTGAAGGGACCTCTCTTTGGGAGAGCCCTTCACATAGTTCTCGGTGGTCGGCTTCGGGTGGCCATGAGGAGAGGGGTCCTCCAGGCCATTTTGACCATGTTTAAGCCTTGCCCTTGTCAGGAGCCTTGCTCCTCTGTGGAAAGGGGGGGGGGGGGGGTCCTTCTCCTTTGGGGAGTGGACAAGAGACACACCCTTAAGTGCTTTTGTGTATACTTGGGTGTTTTTGATTTTTTTAAATCTGTTCTTATCTTATGTCCAGTAGGGGTGTCCTGCCATCAAGCAGATTGGCTGGCTATATATTATCCCTGCTGGTATGATGAGGGCCCTAAAGGGATCTTCTCCGTGGGAAAAAAAAAAACTGCCCACTGGGTAATGTGGGGGTTGGGAATGTTTCCCTATTGGTCTTTAGGTTCATTCCTCCCTAGCCTTGGGGTTTCTCTCTTCAGGAGAGCCCCCACCCACAACTCATTGGTTAGCTTTGGCTGATCATGTGGAGAGGGTTCTGCCGGATGTTTTGGCTAGGGGACCTGAGTGTGCCGTACCCTTTTCAGGAGTCTTGCACTCCTGGGGGCTGGGGAGGGGGTCTTTCTCTTCGGGTGGGGACCATTTGACCCACCCTAGTGCACTTTTTGTGTGTGTGTACTCACATGCAGTTTTTTGGTTCACTTTGGCGTTTTGTTTTTGTGCACTGCGGACTCAAAAAAAAAGAAAGCTGTATGCAATTTGGAATGAATGGCTCTATAATATTGGCCCATATTTGCACACTGGTTTTGCATGTGCATCTGGCCAGTTTGCTGAAAGGCAATTATTTGCATGGTTCCACTTTCTGTCCGGAAATGAGGAATAATCTTCTTATTTTTGGGAGATGTGATGGAATAAGACGTGTGAATAGCTTCTGTTCCAAGAAGGCTTTACTGTGCTGATAATAAATGTTATTGCTTGACATTAATACTATTATTGAAAAACAAAGGGAAGTTGGGACTTTAGATGAAGCAAATGAATAGTGGAGGTGAATTTGAATATAAAGTATTAATTTAATAGCATTGATCTATAAACGTTGGAACATTGTTAATTTCATATATATACATAGAATATGCACAAAGGCTAGGCATGATGAGTAAAAACATGCATAACAATACATAATCAATGTAATAAACGTTTGAACAAAAGCAATAACATGCATTTGCAAGTAGCAACATGTCCAATCCTGGCACATGCATCCACATGATGATGTATATCCACCAAATGCTCTGTAATCAACATCATGGGTTTGGGGGAATTTCCACACCTGCTGCTGAGTGCTTACTCGGCTCAGGTGTGTTCTTTTCTCCCCATTGGTTCTCCTGCGTGGCGTTGGCATAAGTATACACTCCCCACAGAAGTGAGCTGCTCATTGATCAGCTTCCTTCCGGGGTTTCTGCACACCAGCCATTGTATGCTGGTGATGCCTTGATGCAGCAACAATGTAAGTTTTCATTCTTGGTTGAGTCTCTTCTCTTCCCCTCTTCCCTTCTTTCTTCTCATCTCTTTCCCTTTATGGTGGTTTAGTCTTTGTGTCCACACATTAATTTCCTCCACTTTGTAATGTTTGGTTTTCATATGTTCACATTTTCAAGGACCTATGTATTCATCACTTTTTCACATTCAGCATTCTAATACTCTCTGGCACCACCTTGACTTCTGTCATCACTTCTCGTGGAATTAAACTGGGTTCACTTATAATTAGTACTACTAGTACCCATATTACTGGATCACTGTATCCATCTACATTTACTATATTTTTTACTCCCAGATACCCTCGTTTTGTGCAATATATATCACTTTTTTGCCACACGGAGATTGTACTTATATTCTGTCTATCCTTGCACTATCCGGTGCTGCATCATCATACTATGCCGCCTCAGCTCCCGCGATGGCATCGTACCCATGGCCGACCCTGTGTCGGCTATCCCGCGCTGCATTTACTGTCTGGGTTGGTGAGTGATGTTGGCCAATTTATACATACATGTAAGCTGAGAGTTTTATTTTATTTTTTCTCTTTAGAGTTTGACCCTTTACAATTTTTTTGAATTATTCCATAGGAACGTTTTGTCGCATCTGGTCCTGACGAGTGGGTAAACCCACGAAACGCGTAGAGCTCTATCTGATGCCACAATCACATTTTACACTGACCGTCATTTATCTACCTACGACCATTTTACCCCATGATGTTGATTACAGAGCATTTGGTGGATATACATCATCATGTGGATGCATGTGCCAGGATTGGACATGTTGCTACTTGCAAATGCATGTTATTGCTTTTGTTCAAACGTTTATTACATTGATTATGTATTGTTATGCATGTTTTTACTCATCATGCCTAGCCTTTGTGCATATTCTATGTATATATATGAAATTAACAATGTTCCAACGTTTATAGATCAATGCTATTAAATTAATACTTTATATTCAAATTCACCTCCACTATTCATTTGCTTCATCTAAAGTTCCCTTTGTTTTTCATTTATTACCGGGATGGAGGCACCCTAGGGTGCTTCATTTAAAGTCCCAACTCCCCCTCATTTATACATTAATACTATTATTATGCAGGATTTATATAGCGCCAGCAGTTTGTGCATATGACATTCACTTTATTTGGGACACCATCAACTAAAGACCTATATGTAGCATTTGTGTTACTGTAAATCCCCCCCCCCCCCCCCCCCCAAAAAAACAACATATTAAATGATGAAAAACGTTATTTTAAAAAAAGCAGTGTAACAAGAATTCTTCTCCTCCTCCCAGGATTCAGTTTTATGAAAGATGGACAGAGACCGAAAATGTGTACCATATACACGGAAATTCCCCAGACGTGATGCAGATACCTAGTTTTGACAGGTACCCGCTTCTACTTCCGTTCAGATCTCCTAGGTGGGGCGGGACCACTCACAGTGCCGTGCACCCTGCAAATGCGAAATGGGCAGCCGGCTGTGAGGCCAAAAGCAGCATAGCCGGCTGCCCACATTTAGGATGCCAGCGCTGGATCTCTGGACAGGTAAGTGTACTTTTATTAAAAGTCAGCAGCTACAGGACTTGTAGTTGCTGACTTAATTTTTTTTTTACAGAGTGAACCTCCTTTTTAAACTGAACAGTTTTAAGATACTTTTCGATATCTGAGTGTTTGCTATCCCAACCCATTTATAGCTAGATCATGTTTTCTTTTCTATAGGCTCCCTGACCATAGCCAACATTCCCTGGATTTCTGCCAACTCAACCAGTATTATTATTATACACGATTTATATAGCGCCAACAGTTTACGCAGCGCTTTACAATGTATAGGGGGACAACACAGTTACAGTACAATTCAATACAAAATGGTACAGGAGGGCCCTATTTGTAGAGCTTACATTCTAAAGGGAGGGGGTGGTGGTACAAAAGGTAATAGCTGCAGAGAATGATTTGATGGGGGTGGCTCGGGGACGGTTGTTAGGTGGGTGTGGGATAGGCTTCCCTGAATAAATGAGTTTTCATTGATCTCCTAAAGGTGGACAGGGTAGGGGCTGATCGGACAGACTGGGGCAGGGAGTTCCAGAGGATGGGAGAGGCTCTGGAGAAGTCTTGAAGGCGAGCATGGGAGAAGGTAACAAGGGAGCTAGAAAGCAGGAGGTCCTGGGAGGAGCGGAGGGGACGATTTGGGCGATATCTGCAGATGAGGTTGGTGATGTAGATGGGGGTGATGTTGTGGATGGCTTTGTATGTTATGGTTAGTATTTTGAATTTTATAGGGTGGGGTAGGGGAAGCCAGTGAAAGGGATTGGCAAAGAAGGGCGGCAGTCACAGATCGATTAGTGAGGAGTATTAGTCTAGCAGCAGCATTTATAATAGATTGAAGGGGGGATAGCCTGCTTAAGGGTAGGCCATTAAGGAGGGAGTTGCAGTAGTCAAGGCGGGAAATAATAAGGGAGGGAATGAGTTGCTTTGTGGTGTCATTAGTCAGGAAGGGTTGAATTCTGGAGATATTGCGGAGGTGAAGGCAGTAGGATTTAGCCAGTGATTGGATATGGGGGCTGAAGGAGAGGTCAGAGTCAAGGATTACACCCAGGACCCTGGCATGTGTGGAGGGACCAATGGTTGTGTTGTTGATATTACTGGTGAAGTCACGGTGGGGGTGGGGGGATCGTGAAGGAGGAAATATAACAACAAGCTCAGTTTTAGAAAGTTTGAGGAAGTGGTGTGACATCCATACTGATGTCATTCAGTAAGTTTGAGATCTGTGAGGAGATCGAGGGGGTGAGATGAGGAGTGAAGAGATAGATCTGGGTGTCGTCAGCATAGAGGTGGTATTGGAAACCATGGGATGTTATCAACTGGCCCAGGGAAGAGGTATAGAGAGAAAATAGGAGGGGCCCAAGGACAGAACCTTGGGGTACCCCAACAGAAAGAGGAAGGGGAGCTGGAGTTGTAAGTGACCCTGAAAGTGCGCTGAGATAGGTAGGAGGAGAACCAGGATAAAGCAGAATCGTGGAGGCCAAGGGAGTGTAATTTGCTGAGGAGGAGCAGGTGGTCACCTGTGTCAAAGGCAGCAGAAAGGTCTAAAAGTATGAGTATGGAATAGTGGTCGTTGGTTTCAGCAGTTAAAAGGTCATTGGTGAGTTTTAGTAGGGCAGTTTCAGTAGAATGTTGTGGGCGGAAGCCAGACTGTAGGGGGTCAAGAAGGTTGTTGTCCATGAGGTAGCGACTCATTTGGTCATGGACAAGGCGTTCCATGAGCTTGGAGACAAATGGGAGCAGGGAGATGGGTCTTAAGTTTTTCAAACAGGTGGGGTCTAGTGAGGGTTTTTTGAGTATGGGGGTAACCAGTGCATGTTTGAGCAGGGAAGGAAAGGGAGAGGTTGAAGATGTGGGTTAGGGAGTTGAGGATAGAATGGGAAGGTGGTCGCAGTAATTGTGAGGGGACAGGGTCCAGGGAACAGGTAGTGAGGTAGGCCATGGAGAGGAGTTTATCAACATCTGTGGTAACTGGGCAAAAAGGAGAGTATTGAGTGTGGTGTTGGACCTGTTGTGTTAGGAAAGGGGAGGAAGTTGAATGCTGGATATCTCCTTGCGAATTGTGTCGCTTTTGCTATTGAAATGGTTAGCATTCTGTTGAGCGGTAAGCAAGTTGGTGGGTGGTGGCAGTGGGGGGTGAAGTAAGGAATTAAGGGTAGAAAAGCGTTGACGAGGTTTGGATGAGAGGGTTTTAATGAGCGTGTTGTAATAGGTTTGTTTAGCAGCGTGGAGGCAGGAGTTGTATTTGAGAAGGACAGATTTGTAGAGAGTAAAGTCTTGTATGGACTTAGATTTACACCATGCTCGCTCAAGAGCACGGCTGTGTCTCTTGAGACTTCTGGTGTCATCTGTTTGCCAGGGTTGTGGCAGACGGGGCCTGGTTCTGCGTGTAGAGAGAGGAGCAAGTATGTCTAGGGAGGATGACAGCGTGTTGTAGATGGAAGTGATTAGGTCAGGGCAGGACAGGGGTGCGATTTTGTCATAAAGGCCATCACAGTAGCAGAGTGAAGAAGGGAAGGATTGAGGTTGCGAAGGTTTCTGCGGGTAGTGGTTTGTGGGTTGGCAGCATGGGATGTAGAAGACAAGGAGAGAGTGAAATGGATAAGGTTGTGATCCGAGAGAGGAAAGGGTGTGTTCGAGAGATTGCAACAATGGGAGAATACGAGGTTGAGAGTGTTACCGTTGGAGTGAGTGGTGGTTTGTGTCCATTGTGTTAGGTTAAAAGAGGAGGTTGAGTAATTTTAGAAGTGGTAGCAGTATTCACATTGATTGGAATGTTAAAGTCGCCTAGAATGATGGCAGGCACTTCAGATGAGAGAAACTAGGGTAGCCATGCAGAGAAGTCATCCAGAAAGCGTGACACTGGTCCAGGAGGTCGATAAATAACTGCGACCCTCAGACAAACTGGAGCGAAAAGATGAATGCAGTGCATTTCGAAAGAGCAGGGTGAAAGAGAGGGAGGTGTGGGAAGAACCTGGAAGGTCCATTGTGGGGAGAGGAGAAGTGGGACAGGGCAGCTGGAGAGGTAGTGTCCAATTTCTGGAGCCAGGTTTCAATTATAGCAAATAGATTAAGGGATTTGGAGAGGAAAAGGTCATTGACAGGCTAGTTTGTTGAAGACTGAGCGGGCATTCCAGAGAGCACATGAAAGAGGGGGGCCGACTTGTGGAATCGGGAATTGGGATGAGAAGGTGGGAGTTACGACTGTTGGAGGCGGTAGACAGCCAATGTTTGGGGTGGGAATTGAGTGTAAAAGGGCCGGGGTTTGGTGCAATGTCCCCAGACATTAGGAGTAGTAAGAGGGTGAGGTTGGTAAGGCGGGAGTGGGATTTATAGGAGGGCAGTGTAGTGGAAGTGGTGCTACTGTGTGGGCTTAGAATGAGCAGGACGTGGTAAGTGGAGTGATATTGAGTGGGCAGAAGAGAGGGAGATATGTACAGATTGGGGGCTGGAGATTGGGGATATAGACATGAAAGTTTCTCTCTCTTTTTCTCTTTCTCTTTTTCTCTTTTTTTTATATATTAAAATTGTAAAAAAAAATTTTTTATTTTATTCTACACACGATTTTTTTTTTTCACTTTTCCATAATAAAATAAACACAAATATTAATCTCATTATGCAAGTATTATATTTATTTATAATTAATTTAATACATTTTTTCAAGGTTAAAATTAAAAACTTAATTTATATACAAATTAAATAATTTTTTAAAAATCGATTATTTTTTAGAGTTATTATTTATTTCTTTTCTTTTAGTGCAACATTATTGGCCAGGTACCCTGCACGAGAAAGTGACCGTTTCTTCATCATCAGAATTGCAAGACACTTCCGAAGACAGAATAGGCAACATTGAGTGGTGTATACCAATGGATCCTAATGGGACATATGTTGGCTTTCTATACTCTGATGATTATGATGCGTCAGAAATGGCGTTTCATTAAATTTAATTGTATTTAGTTTCTTTGTAAATAGTTTTTTTTATTAATGTATGGTTACCAATATTTACATAGTTTATGTAATTTTAAATAAATATTACTTCTTATAACTCAATAAAGTGTTGTTATACTAACATATTGTTTGTATTTTTTTATACATGATTAATGTTATTACTTCAAAATGTTTCTGATACGAGTCTGCATAATAAAAAACTTATATCACTCAATAAAAAAAAACTAATTTGAGATATCTTTATTTAAAATGGAATTTCATAATTAAATAGTATATAACATAATCGAAGCAACAAACTCAAAATACTTCTAAATAAATTAATCAATTTTATTTCTATAATTTAAATTAATAATTGTTCATAAAAATTTTAAACTAACAACTGTTTGAAAGCCTCACTTTTCACCAGTAGGAAACCGTGTTATATGTTCTCTCACTGCTGCACTAGTTTCCGGCCTTTCCACTGGTGCAATGTTTTTGGGCATATTAACATTTTTGGATGTCCATGAACTTCTTATTGTGCCCTCTATAATCTCAATCATGTTCGCCAGCATAACAAACGTATGTTCAGTATCCATTTTTTCAAAAAACATTACGAACTATCCATTTTTTGCGACCTTTTAGAAATTCTAGGTTTTTCCTTTCAACAAAAATCTCAACACCACTAGCATCTGTTTTTTTTTTGTCAGAGCGGGTTTCCGTATCACATTATGATTGTGGCATAAAGCCGCCAATTTTGTTCTAGCATCCATAGAATCCATTGAAAAATGTATTCTTTTTTGGGCGATACTTTAGAATCATGCTGTGATACGTTTCTATCACACCGGTCTGACAAAAAAAAGTCAGATGTTTCATGTCCTTTGCCAATTGCGCATCCAAAACAATTGTGTATAATGCATGAAATGCAGGTGTCTTTTGGCTTAGCCAGGGAACAGTCGGAGAATGCACATTGATCTCATCATGTAGGCATTTGTGTTCTGTATTTCCAATTTTCCATACATTTACATTTACTATATGATGTAGTAGAGATTCCCATAGAATTTTAAAACGCTCCTCATTTCCGTCGCAAGTTCTACTACAAAAATAGAAATGTGTCAGTATGGCTCAAATCCACGGCTGAATTGGACGATAAATTTTTTTTTTTGGAAATTTGCATTAATTTTCTCTTTACATTTTTCACATAATGCCAGATGTCAAATTGATGATTGATATTTTGGTATTTTTCAGTTGTTAATAATTGAACATCTAATTTTTTTACCAATTATGCGATCTAAACATTTTGTAAATCCAAATTTCTCCATTGCGACAGATGAAGTTGTTTGAGACACCTGCACCAACTCAAAATCCACAATTTTTTTGGTAAAGAGATCCATGAAAGTGTATGTTGAGTATTTTGCTGAAAAACCGGGGCTGTCGCATTGACCATCACCGACAAGAAACAACGGTTTGTTTGTCAAATCACCAATCACACTATTATTATTATTATTATTATTATTTTGTTGCCAACAATAATCAATTGTTTTGAAAATATAATTTTTTTGAGCTAAATAAGATAATAAGATGTAAGATGTAAGATGATTGGCCAAATATTTGAATTCCGCTGAAATCAAATATTGATTTCATCTTAGTAAAAGTGCCTCCGCTCATACAAATGGATCCAGCCAGCAAAATATTACCAGCAGGATACTGCTTTATTTTTGGCTGGCTATCCCACAGCTTCATTCTATGGTCTGCACTACATGTCAAACATAGTACCAATTGCAATTTTTTCAATTTTTTTTGATTTTTGAAAAACACTCGTGATCCGGACATCTCATGTTTTATAATAATTGATCAAGTTTGCTTTTGAAAATGATAAATTTTCTCTCTTTGACCAAATTAAGAGGATAATCAATATAGTTTTCAGGTTGTGTGTCCTCAACACTATCACACAAACTAAGATCATCTTTCTGAGGTGTGTCACAATCAGACAGGTGAAAACTTGGGTCCTCGTAATTATGTCAATTTACATTTTGGTCTGGTTTCCGGACTTTCATCCTCTGACATCAAAAGCGATCTTTTCATTGCTGTCAAATGTTGGTGTCACGATAGGTGAGGGACAAAATGCCATGCAGGTTGGTGGTTCATATTGTCGCTCATGATGTGGAGGGGTTGACACATCAAGGGGTATAATTGGATCTGCTTCAAATTTACAATAGGAATGGTCCAAACGTGTCACCCTTTCAATTTCTTCAGAATCAGATACTTCGACATGAAATGGGTGGGCTTGAGTGCCCGCATCATTTGTTACAACTCTAGGTAACTGGCATTTGCATATCGTAACTGGCATTTGCATATCGTGGTGGGATCCGGTTTGGTCCCAGAACTTTCTGGCATAATAAACATTGGTGGTTTTATTTTATCCAGTTTGTTTTTCCATTTGTTTTCGTTGGCTGGATCTGTCGCCGTTTCTAGAAAGCTAGTAGGGACTGCCTGGTCAGTTAGTTTTCTAGCCTTTCCTTCACCAATAAAAGAATCATCAGTAAAGTGTGCAGAACACATGCGATATTGGTTGCCAGGCTTGTCTTTTTTAATAAGTGGAATAAATTGATCAATCATTTCTGGCTCCATTCCAGCATTGCTGAGCCAGATTCGAATTTCCTGATCTCTCTTAGGAAATACGTAATATTTGATATTGATGGGTATGTTTTTTGCATTTACTGTTATTTCTGCAAAGTTTTGCAAAACAATTCGGCATTTCTAAGGGATAAATAAGAATTAGAAAGAAACCAAATTTTGAAATTTCACATTTGCAATAAAAAATAATATTATATAATAATTGGGTTGAATATATAACAGAATTATTTAATTTATAAGTAATAAATATTAATTTCTCTTATGTTCACAGACTGTTCACAGCTCCTCTCTTAGACCATTGGGTTGTTATGCCACCTTCAGGAGAAGACTAGGCATTACATGTTAACATGTGATAATAAAACTAGAATTTTCTAGTTCCGCCCAAGGGGCGGTCCCTTAGGTAACAACCCCACAGCATGCATTGCAGCTTCAGTTTTATTTTGCCTAGTGAAGGAGAAAGACCTAGGAACCCTGATGGGCCCATCGGTCCGTCTATGTTTCTGCAGAAGCTTGGTTTTTGCGTAAGATGATAGATCCTGTGATCTGCTATCAACAGCCGGCTGGGTGACAGGCTGGATACCCTTATCCTTGTAGTCTCCCCAGTCCGGCCAACGAGCGTGTGCAGGTCGCAGCTACGGCTCGGCAGGCCACGACGAAACCTCCAGCTCCAGAGGTGGTTGGTGAGCTTTTATGCTCCGGAGCATACATATGACCGGGCTACTGCTGTCTGCGTCACAGTATGCCGGGCGAGCAGCTACCCTGTACTGATCAGTGAGTAGTTCTGCAATGGAATGTCTCCCAGCTCTTCAGGACTGGTAAGTACAGCTCTCCCTGCCTCGGTGGGGCTGAGCAGCTGGGCATTCCCTGGGAGGTCGATTCGGGGGTCCCTCACCTCCCTCTCTTCTCTCCATGTCCCTATCTTTCCTCTCCCCCCTTCCCTGTGGGGAATGCTGCATGGGCTGCTGATCGGTGTGTGTGCCATAGACAGGGGCTCCTCAGGGGGCTTTCACCTGGGGTGGGGACTGCGCTGGGTAGCTGTGCCCTGGTTGTCTGTAGGTCTCTCCCCTGGGTGTCTGCTGATCGCTGTAGCGATGTTTACCGCCATTTCTCTGCCTGTTGTTTCACTGTCCTTCATTGCATACAGTGTTCGGCAGCCATTTTTGGTGTGACCAGGGAGCAGCATGCTCTGTCTCCATTTTACTGTAGTCCGGTGGCCATTTTCCCTGTGATTATGTCCTTTATACTGGACGCTCGGCCGCCATTTTCTTGAAGCCTGAACACGTTTTTGGTCAGTGTCAGTGCCATTCAGAGCAGCTCTGCACAGCGCGGTGTGGTCTCCTATGCATCTGGGAGCTGACACAGGATACATGCACTATTATCTGGATGGCGCAGAACCAGTCAGGGTGGTGAGTCCTGCGGGAAAGAGCCCCTCAGCCAGCAGCAGTTAGGAGGGTGGGACCATCACTGTCCTAAGTCCCCAACAGGTGGCAGACAGGATAGGGTCAGCTTGGCTTCAGAAACTGGTGTTTCTTCCCCCGAAATCCAGGCAATTGCAACCGGTTCGCCTGCAGACAGTTCAGTGTCTCTGGACGCTTTGTCGGCGGTCCTCAATTCGTTCGTTGCCAAGGTGGAGGTGGTGCGTGGGCACAAAGGTGGTAAACGGCCCCTGCCCCCTCCGTACTCTGGCCCTGCTGAGGCTGGTGACCCCTGTTCTGTCATTTTAGATGACGCTGACCAGGACCGATCGGACAGTGAGGATGAGTCCCTGTCCAGGTCCGTGCGCGACAAAGCGCTTGTTGGAGCACTTATCACAGCTGTGCATGATACCCTGACGATTCAGGAGCCAGCAGATCCCTCTGCTGATGTAGCGGTCCCTTTTGGGTCGAATAAGCCAGCCCATTCACCTAGGGTGTTCCCGTATCTGACTTATTTTGATGAGTTCATTTACAAGGAATGGGGGCGACCGCAACGGACCTTTTCGGTCCCCAATTACATGGCGGTGTGTTACCCCTTTGAGGATTATGACGCAATTCAGGGGTTTTATACACACGATTACGTAGGTATCACATTAATATTACAATTGTTCATTTATGGTAACAAGGGGCGTATCATAGGCAGGCTAATTCTAATCCGGACTCGAAAGAATGTAAACATGTACTGAAAACATTATTAGTGCCGTGTGCACAGTGAGGGCAGTGTGCAATACATACAAAATGGAATACAATTATATACAGAACTTACAAATTTCCATTAGTCTCCCCTCTTTTTTGATCAATATTTTGATCACTAACCATACCTGCCATCACCTTTAACCTGGAACCTCCACACGCTTAGGTGGAGGTAGTCCTGGCCAAAGAGGCAAAAACTCCATTGTGGAAAAAAATAGCTGAGCAGCTTTTTTCATTACAAAATGACTTTTCATTGTGAAAAACAAATGATTGATAAGACATATTTACAGAGTACTGGCTGTACACTCCTGTGGCCAGAATGGCCTTCTAGCTTAATGTTGGTATGCTGATTTATCAGCATATGTAAACACAGACAATTCTACATAAAATGGAAGAGGTACAAAAGACAAATATGACTTCAACATGGCTAAACTACTTTTCAAATATATCCCTTACATTAAAGTAATTGAATCAATAAGTACCCTAGACTGTGATTGCAAAAGGGAAACAAATCAAACTCAGAGATTTCTTTAATTTAGTCATTTTTGCAGTGTCTGGTGTGGATCCAGGTGACTTTTCCTTCAAGTTTTGCAAAACTGTACATGAAATAGATGCTGTATTGAGTCTCCAAACATTTCCTTATATATAAATGTCTCTTAACAGTCCACAAGTCACCTGGCTTTAGTTTTAGATCCTTCCAAACTTTTAGGATCTGGAATTGGGGAGAAAACACATAAATGAGTTTGTCAAAAACCTTAAAAGATCAGCAACATTCTCTGTGAGATCCGAATGGAGGACTTCAGCCGCTGAGACAAAATATAAGCAAGTGAGTAACACACTCCCAAACCAAATCCCATAGGGAGAGAGTCCATCATCCCCTTAGGGGCTTGATAAATTATAAGAAAACACCCAGACAAAAGTTTCTTACTCTACTTTGTCCGCTACATTGTAGACAGTAGGGAGTGTAAAAATAAAACTTCTAGTAAGGACTCTGCTATAAAAAAATGATTTCCTCTGTTACTCTCTGTACTTACAAACTACTTCTGATAACACTTTTTACTGTGGCCTTTGCAGTAGCATTGGCCACTGGACATCCAAAAAACATGTCCATACAGACAAAATGCATACTCATAAGATCCTAACTTGGGAATCTGGATATATCTTTTTGTAATCTCTGGAAGGGATGTTCAGCTTTTGGTAACAGGTAAAACAAGAAGTGGTATGTTATAAAAACAACTGTGGTGAACCCTGGCTCTATCCCACGCTCATTTACTAAGGCAGCCATAACTGCTTGTGACTGATGACACGGTCCATGTGTCAAGCTGGAGGGAAAAGAGTGGCTGGCAGACATAAATGATCACCTTTTCCAATGTCTTGTTTCATAAGAAGTTGCCCACTGTGGACCACTTGTTCTTCTTGTTCTGGGGTCCTTAAAGTTGAATTATTAATCCCAGCTATACTGGGCCAGAACTAGGGTGGAATCTGTGAGTTGCACAGACCCAGCAAGTGTCCGGGGCTGTAAATGCAGCATCCTTAGTCGGTCTGCTTCCATGTGTGAGTTTTAATGTTAGTATGGCTACCTCAGCAAGAACCTGGAAGGCTGAAAACAGCCGATCAAATTAACTTAGCATGCTTGATTGGTTTACCTGCCGAAGTAAAAACAAACTTCTGGCCCTTCAAATGGAACCAAAAGCTCTCTAATTCTCTACTATATATATATATATATATATATATATATAAATATATACTCTTTTTATAGCTCACAGGCTTTGCTAAAACATGCAGCTCTGCTTCTTGAGCTGGGGAAAAAGGATCCAATGACTGTATATACAGAGTATCCTTCTGGGTGATAAACTGCATACTCAGTATAAAACCGGAAATAACTCTACAAAAAAATAAATATCTGCGTCTTCAGGGAGTGTGTCTTGCACTGGGATCACAGCAGCTGATTCCTACGTCATCAATATAACACATGTGGTCTTTCTTTGTCTCCAGCCTCCTCCAATAGGGGCAATAAGGTGGCTGGATTCAAATCTACGCATTTTTGATTGATAGATTTGTACATAAACAAACTCATATTTTAAACCTTTCATTAGACAAACATTTAGTTAGCTGTATATTTGCTGCGCAGAATGTCGGACCATTAAAAATTAAATATTTGACCGAAATAATGTCTAACTTTGTCTAATAGCACCTTTGCATAAAGGTACAGCTCTGATATATCGGGGTGAACCCTTCATTACTGGGTCCAGCTTGCATAACTATATTACAATGGCTTGTTTTCTATCATGCTGTTTGCGTAAGAACTCCAGTTTCATGTTTCAAAAAGACAACTTTTTCCTGGCAATATTATAATAAATGATAACAATACCCTGCGGTCATGCAGAGATGTCCATAAATCCAAAATATTCTTCTGCTTATACCCACTGCACTTACAAGGAAAAGGGGCACATCATTTCACAATCCACACATTCTGCTTTGGATTCAAAAATATAAATAAATAAAAACAAACAAAGCGCTCAGCCACATCAAAAACTATAAAACAACTGGCTGCAGGTGGGATCTATCCTAACAGGGTGTGTGGACTTGATGTGATGGGTCTGTCATTTAAATATTAATTATTATTACTCTCACATCGTGGGCCGCACATCAATTTATTATAAGACTTTTAGATTTCATTTTTGTAGAAAAACTTCTTATGTATCCCATACATCTTGGCTTTGTTAAACATTATGGCAGCTGCATTCCAATTAACAACCTCATCTTAATCTTTTTTTCTTTCCACTCAATAAATGTAAAATTACAAAATTGTTATCTTAAACTAAACTAATACCATTTTTATCAATTCCCCATTAACCTGGATTTCATTTCCAATCAAAGGTTGTCTAAACCAGTTTCAAATATATCTACATTATTAATAAAATTGTTAAACTCATATTAGAAATTAATACTCAAATGATAATTTCAGTACCACACCCTAATATTTATCCACATATAAAGATAATGGATATCCACAGATAACGTTCCTTAAAGGGGGACATATTACTTAATTTTACTTAGTTCCCTATTAAATGCACTGTTTCCACTATCAAAGGATATTCAATTTGGGTAATACATGGTTAAATGTAACCTTCATTTTACCATGTTTGGAAAACAGATTCAAAAATAATTGTGATCACATTGTTTATCATTAGATTCGTTAACCCGGCACATAAAGTTATAAATGTTTTGTCTAAAAAACTGAAATTGGCATGGTGTCCTTCCAGCTTATCACCAACCTCTCATCCCAGCTACATCCTTTCAGGAGAGCACAAAGGAGGGGGTCACATCTGCGTACATGACACACACAAGCGATAGAACTAAAGGTTCCAGCATTCACACACATACACAAATATCTCTCTAAAATCGCTTACATTTTTCCCATTTGTACACAACACATGCATATCATTCTCTCACTTTCTTTTAACTCTTTTAAATACTTCCTTGCTAAATTTCTGCTTTCCTTATTTTGTTCTGATATCCTTTGCATCCAATGTATTGTAATACCATACTTCACATACTGTACCTTCTATGATCAGATGGGCAGCCATAGTGCTCATCCCATCTTCCCTCTCTGACAACATATAAAATATTCTGTTTTAACTCTCATGTCTCTATTTCTTGACTTTACTAGTTGTAGTGCCTAACCCCAAATTAATCCCACAACTTAACATGAAAATGTCTCTTTTCTGTCTAGTGTTAATTGTCACCCTTGATTCATCCTGCTCACATAGCTGTTTCTCTAGCTTTGTACTCTGAATGATTCTTAGTCCCTGTGGACTTCGGTGGTAACCCAGTTACCCATTGTGGATCCATGTCCACTTTAACCATTAATCTAGGGGCTCAGTATAGGCGGAACCGCACCTTCGGTTCATATATAGCGCTCCTCTTGCGCTGGGCATTTTTGAGGGTCTCTTACCCTTCATTCCCTTACTTAATTTAATGCCCATAATGACTGGCCAGTCTTCTCTACGTGTGCCTATACCCTCTTGCCTCTAAACTACTTTTTCTAGCAGATGTACTACATATACCTGTGAACAGCACTATTCTTCCCTTTCTTATCTATAACACTCCGATGGACAGTAGACAGTGATAACATATAACCACCAATCAATACAGTTTGATTAAGGGGAGTAAGATAGGTACCCTTTGTCCCGAAAATGCCTTACCGATCAAGGAAGTCTGATAACTCAAATGTAAGCAAAAGGCTTACCTCAGCCGGCTGATTATCAGAAATTCCCAGATCGTCTCAAGCTCCTCGTTTCGGATACTCAGGGTCACCTTTTAACCCCTCCTGGCTGGCTCGCCACCTGTCCTGGAAATTTATAGATAGGCAACTCCTATCCTCATATTGATTAGTGGTTCCAAATTAATAATAACTACTGCAGTAGGGAACAGACACAAAAGATACGCTCAGCATCTTTCCAAATAACCGTTCTTTATTATGACGCAATTCAGGGGTTTTATACACACGATTACGTAGGTATCACATTAATATTACAATTGTTCATTTATGGTAACAAGGGGTGTATCATAGGCAGGCTAATTCTAATCAGGACTCGAAAGAATGTAAACATGTACTGAAAACATTATTAGTGCCGTGTGCACAGTGAGGGCAGTGTGCAATACATACAAAATGGAATACAATTATATACAGAACTTACAAATTTCCACCAGTTTCCGGGTTAAACAAAGTAACCACAATCCCGGTAGAGGGGACTCCTGCCTTTTAAGGATCCCACGGAGAGGAAGGCCGAGGCAGTGGCTCGTTCATTGTTTGCGGCTGTGGGGTCAGCAATGCGACCAGTACTGGCATCCGCACTTGTGTCTCAGACACTCACTGAGTGGGCAAAACTTTTGCACCGCGAATTGGGAGAGCAACAGACTTCTCCTGTCTGCGTGGAACTAGCAGACCAATTAGTGCAAGGCCTTAAGTACATTTGTGACGCGGCCCTGGATACTCTCCCTCTGTTATCCAGGGCTTCAGTGTCAGCAGTGGTGCTGAGGTGCCTGATTTGGCTAAAATGCTGGACTACTGACCAGGCATCTATAAAAGCCCTGATGGATCTTCTCTTCCTTGGCGACCAGCTCTTTGGAGCCTCATTAGATGACATTATTGAAAATGCCACAGGTGGTAAGAGTACACTACTCCCACAGGCCAGGAAGGCTAAGGAGCCACGCCGTAGGCAAGGGCCCCTTATTTTCTGCTCACAAACGGATTTTTCGTCTGCCCGAGGCTTCGGCTAAGCATCCAAAGCCCGACAGGATGACCTCTGAAGGACAAAAGCTTCCCTGGAACCGCAAGCCTGCGGGCAAAAGCAATACCACATGAAGGTTTGCCCCTGCCTGCAACGTGGTGGGAGGTCGCCTTCGGGAGTTGCAGCCCAGTGGGTCTCTTGGCTGTCTGACCAATGGGTCTGCGATCTGATTTCCTAAGGCTACAAGATAGAGTTCCTCTCTTGGCCGCAAAACAGATTCTTCCCTCCAGCATACCCATACTCCCGGCTCGCCGGGAGGCCCTATTGGGGCGGCAAGGGACCTGCTGAGTCGCGGGGTTATAGTACCTGTTCCGGAATCAGAACGTTTCCAGGGGTTCTACTCAAACCTGTTTGTAGTCCCCAAAAAGGAAGGGGTACATCCAATCTTGGACCTAAAAGCCCTCAATTACTTTGTAAAAGTACAGAGGTTCAGAATGGAATCAGTTCGCTCAGTAGTCGCTGCACTCCATCAAGGGGACCCCCTGGCGTCTTTGGACATCCAGGATGCGTACCTGCACATACCCATATGCCTTCGGCATCAGAGGTTTCTGCGGTTTGCAGTTGGGGAAACTCACTACCAGTTTAGCTCTCCCCTTTTGGTTTGGCATCAGCCCCCCGAGTCTTTTCCTAGGTATTGGCTCCTGTTTTGGCGTTGCTGCGACAATGTGCCTCAGAGTTAGAGGAGGATGTGGCGATCACCATGCAGATCCTGCAGGAATTTGGGTGGCTGTTGAACCTAAAAAAGTCGGTGATTGTACCGACTCATCGTTTGGAGTACCTAGGCTTACTGCTGGACTCCATGGAAGCGAGAGTGTTTCTCCCTTCAGAGAAGCTGCAGACTCTCAGAGCCGCGGTAAAACTGCTGATGAACCACAAGTGGTCGTCGCTACGCTTCTGCATGCAAGTCCTGGGACTCATGGTGGCCTCCTTCGAGGCAGTACCGTATGCCCAGTTTCACACCAGAGTCTTGCAGAAGGAGATCTTGACAAAGTGGGACAAATCTCCGTTGTCTCTGGATCGGCAGATTCAGGTGAGCCAGTTAGTCAGGGATTCCCTGCTCTGGTGGCTGAGGTCCCCGGCACTTCGGTCCGGGAAGTCGTTCCTACCTCTGAAATGGACAGTGATCACAAAGGATGCCAGCCTAACCGGCTGGGGTGGAGTAATGGGAGTTCAGTCGACCCAGGGCCTCTTGCCGATCAATCTGCTCGAGCTGAGAGCGATCAGGCTATGCCTCTTCACATGGGTGATAAGACTTCGAGAGCGTACGATCAGGATCCAGTCAGACAACGCCATGGCGGTGGCATACGTCAATCACCAAGGAGGAACAAGTAGCTCGGCCGCCGCACGGGAGGTCGCTCACATCCTTCAGTGGGCAGAGCGACATGTACCGGCCCTGTCGGCCATTTACATCCCGGAAGTGGCGAACTGGCAGGCGGACTATCTAAGTCGCCAGATGCTGGACCCAGGAGAATGGGCGTTGCATCCGGAGGTGTTCAGGCTACTTTGCTTGCGATTGGGCACACCAGACGTGGATCTTCTGGCCTTCTGTCTCAATCGGAAGGTGCCGAGATTCGTGTCCAGGACAAGAGATCCCTGGGCAGGCGCACTGGTGGCTCCGTGGGATCAGTACCAGCTGATCTATGCCTTTCCTTCGCTGAAACTGTTACCACGTCTGCTCCGCAGAGTGGAGGCCGAGGGGATTCCAGTAATACTGATTGCCCCAGCGTCCCTGGTACGTAGACCTATTGCGCCTGGTGGCGGACGCCCCATGGAGACTGCCGTTACGAGAGGACCTTTTGTCTCAAGGTCCAAACCTCCATCCTGCTTTACCATCGCTGGTTTTAACGGCATGGCTATTGAGAGCCAGGTGTTGAGGAACCAGGGTCCTTCGGACTCGGTGATTCCAACTATGTTGCGAGCACGGAAATCTTCTTCTCGGAAGATATATCATCGTACCTGGAAGGCCTACATCTCCATGTGTGAGGAGAAAGGTTGGGGTCCGTGCGCCTTTTCTGATTTTTTATTTTTTTTTTCAATTAACTATTTTATTAATCAAGAAAACAGATCAATATACAAAGCAATATTACAGCGTTACAATGTTTTCCACACAACAGTAATTGTACTCGTTCAGACCTGTTAATAAGAAATGTTTAAACAGCAAACAAAACGTCATTATTCATCAGTGTATATGAACTGTTATGTAGCGGATAGTTTGTAGTGCATCTCTCTTCCCAGTCTAGGTAGGGAGAGAGGAGGTATAATTAGACAGAGTTGGTGAAGAAGGAGAAGGTAAGGCAGGGGGAGGGGGGTTGGTGGTGTGGCTCGGCCATCAGCTCCGGGCGGATCCTCGAGTCTGCGCCAGTCCTCCCAGACTTTATCGTGTGCTTCAAGTCTATCCTGTAACCTGGCTGTCATCTTTTCCATCAATTCTATATCCTTTATCCTAGTGTATAGGTCTGACTGGGAGGGTGGGTTCTGTCGTTTCCAGTGAAGAGCGATCAGGCACCGTGCGGCTGTCAGGACATGGCTAAGTAACTTTTTGGTATGTTTAGGGATTTGTGGGGGTAATAGTCCCAGTAGGAAAGATTTTGGGGATTTAGGGATCTGTGTTCCCGCTAATTCCAAAAGTAATTGTTGTGTTTCTCCCCAGAAAGCTGTTATACTGGGACATGTCCAGTAAATATAATATAAAGTACCTTTTTCCGTTAGACAGCACCAACATCTGTCCGAACAGGAGGGATATATAGCATGTAGTTTATCTGGTGTCAGGTACCAAAAATAGAGGATTTTGTAAGTGTTCTCTTTATACAGCGTGCAGAAGGAGCTTTTTGCTGCCTGCGACCAGATTGTTTGCCAGGTGGCCTCTAGGATTTTCTCTCCTATGGCCTTCTCCCAGCGAAGCATGTACGCATGTTTTCCTCGGTCGGAGAAGGAGTATTCATTTAGTAACTGGTATATATCTGATATGAGACCTCGGCGTGCTGACCCCTCCAGTATTATAGTCTCGAACGGCGTTGGCGCTGGAAACTGAAGGGTCGGGGCGAAGGACTGGGCATAGTGTCTAATTTGTAAGTATCCGTAAAACACCTGGCGGGGCAAGTCAAATTTCTTTTGGAGGTCAGCGAACGAGTGCAGTCTGCGCGTGCAGGGATGCACTAGGTGGCCGAAGTGGAACAGATTGCGTGACACCCAGGGCGAAGACATCTGGTGCGTGAGACCTGCAGGCATCTTGGGGTTAAACAAGAAGGAGGTCAGTAATGACCTCTCAGAGCTTAAGTTATGCGTTCGGGCCAGCTTGCGCCAGAGCTCTTTTAAGTGTAGCATGGGGCCCAGAAGCCGATTCGGTTCTACCTCCACGTTTGCGTTCCAGAGCAGGCTATTAGGATGTGTGGGGGCAAGCCACAACTTTTCAATTTCGGCCCATCTATTGTAGGTTCTTTGGGGAAACCAGGAGGTCAAGGCACGCAGTTGGGCGGCTTGGTAGTACCTGGTCAGGTCTGGGAATGCTAAACCCCCGGCTGTTCGGGCCGATGTCAGGACTGAACGTGGGACTCTGTGTCTCTTATAGTTCCATACGAACCGAAGCAGGTCAGCTTGTAGCTTTCTCAGATCTGTGTGGGGGATTGGTATGGGTATAGTTTGAAAGAGGTATAGAAGTTTGGGGAGGATGGTCATCTTGATCAGTGATGTAACAAACGTGATTAAAGTAAACGGCGTTACGTAACGCCGTTACTTTAGAGGGTAACGAGTAATCTAACTGATTACTCTTCCCCTCGCGGTAACGCCGCTCCCATTACTGGGGCGGTGTTACCGCAATTACTCGCCGCGATCCGCGGAGCCGTCCGCGGCCTCGGCCTTGGTGCACCCTTCGGCCGTTTACAATGTGATTGCTCCGTCAAATGACAGAGCGATCACTTCAAGATGACGCCGGTTCCTCTCTCCCCTCTGTGTACAGATCTGTACAGTGGAGGGGAGAGATCGGATGCCAGCACATACCCTGCCAATACTCTGCAATACCAGCCAATACCCTGACAATACTCTGCAACACCCTGCAATACCCAGGTAATACCCTGCCAATACTCTGCAACACTCTGCAATACTCTGACAATACTTTGCAACACTCTGCAATACCCAGCCAGTACCCTGCCAATACTCTGCAATACCCTGCATATACTCTGCAACACCCTGCCATACCCAGCCATACTCTGCAATACCCCGTAATACTCTGCCATACCCAGCCATACTCTGCAACACCCTGCCAATACTCTGCAACACCCTGCCAATACTCTGCAACACCCTGCCAAACCATGCCAATACTCTGCAACACCCTGCCATACCCAGCCATACTCTGCAATACCCCGTAATACTCTGCCATACCCAGCCATACTCTGCCATACCCAGCCATACCCTGCCAATACTCTGCAACACCCTGCCAATACTCTGCAACACCCTGCCAATACTCTGCAACACCCTGCCAATACTCTGCAACACCCTGCCAAACCATGCCAATACTCTGCAACACCCTGCCAATACTCTGCAACACCCTGCCAATACTCTGCAACACCCTGCCAATACTCTGCACTACCCTGCAACACCATGCCAATACTCTGCAACACCATGCCAATACTCTGCAACACCATGCCAATACTCTGCAACACCCTGCCAATACTCTGCAACACCCTGCCAATACTCTGCCATACTCTGCAATACTCGGTAATACCCAGCCATACTCTGCAATACACGGTAATACCCAGCCATACTCGGCGATACCCAGCCATGCTCAGCCGTACCCAGCCATACTCAGCCAATATTACAGTTGGGGAAATGACGTGGATCTTACAGTGGGGGAGATTGTGGATATTACAGTGGGGGCTTTATGGTGGTGGAATTTTCACAATTTTTGGAAATTCAATTATTATTTGCTGATCCGAAAAATGATCCGATCCGAGACTCTGATCCAAGCAACGATCCGATCCGTGAGTTTGGGGGGACAGATGTACAGAGGGGAACAGATATATGTGTGTGGGGGGGGAACAGATGTGTAGTGGGGTACAGAGGGGGAACAGATATACGTGTGTGGGGGGGACAGATGTGTAGTGGGGTACAGAGGGGAAACAGATATATGTGTTGGGGGGAACAGACGTGCAGGGGGGTGCAGAGGGGAAATGGACATGCAGGGGGGAACGCGCCCCTTGCTTACAGTAATACTAGACCCGCCCCTAAGAATATTAAAAAAAAAAATCAGTTACTTTTCTGAGTAACTAATTACTTTTCCAATGTAGTAACTGAGTTACTAACTCAATTACTTTTTTGGGAGAAGTAATTTGTAACGTAACAAATTACTTTTTTAAAGTAAGATGACCAACACTGATCTTGATAGAAGCCACCGTCCCCAAAAGGGAAATATGGTGGACTTTCCACTTCTGTAAGAGGTCTCTTATAGACCGAAACAGAAGCGGGAAGTTAGCTCGGTATAGGGTAGCATAGGACTGGGTTATCTGGACCCCTAGGTATTACAGTGCCGTTGTCCTCCAATGATATGGAAAACAGCTCCGCAAGTGTTGCACTTCTGCGCTCGGGATATTAATGGGGAGGGATTCTGATTTGGCTGCATTTATTTTATATCCAGATAGGGACTTATAAAGATCCAGTTCAGCATGTAGATTGGGGAGTGATGTTCTAGGTTGAGTTAACGTGAGTATGACGTTGTCCGCAAAGAGTGCAATTTTGAATTCCCGGTCGCGTATTGGGACTCCTCGGATGTCTGGGTTTCTGCGAATGGACGCCACTAGGGGCTCAACACACAGTGCGAAGAGTAGCAGTGAGAGCGGACATCCCTGTCGGGTCCCATTTGCTATTGGGAAGGTGGGAGATAAGGCGAAGGGGGTCTTGACCTGGGATGTTGGGTTGATATATAGGTGCTGGATGGCCCGTAGAAAGGGCCCTTTAAATCCCATATGTTTTAACGTGGCGAACAGGAAAGGCCAGCTGAGGCGATCGAATGCTTTTTCAGCATCTAGTCCCAGAACCAGGGTTTCTAGGCCTTCCCTGTTCGCCACGTCAACAAGGTCGATTATTTGTCTTGTATTGTCCCCCGCTTGACGCATGGGGACAAACCCCACCTGGTCTTTGTGTACCAGGGAGGGCAGGATCAGGTTCAGACGCATCGAGAGGAGTTTGGTAAAGATTTTTAGGTCTGCGTTCAGTAGTGCTATCGGCCTGTAGCTGGCACATAACGAGGGGTCTTTTTCAGGTTTGGGGATCAGGGTGAGGAATGACCTCTGCATGTCTACGGGGATGGGAGTTTGCTGGAGAAAGGTATTATATAGTTTGCACATATGTAGGAGAAGAATGGGGAGGAATGTTTTATAGTATTCATAAGGAAGACCATCGGGGCCAGGGGACTTATGCGTGGGTAGGGTTTTGATAGTGGCTGTAAGTTCTTCTTCTATGATGGACATATTAAGGGATAGTAGGTCTGAGGGCTGGAGTTTCGGGATGCCGCTCTGGTCCAAGTAGTTGTGTAATCGGTCACTCAGGTCAGGGGGAAGCGGTGCATGTGGGATCTCTGGATCGCCGTACAGAGCCGTATAAAACTCTTCAAAAGTCTTGGCTATGTCTTGGGGGTGAGAGAGGAGGTTGCTTGTCCTATCTTTGATTTGTTGGGGCGTGGATAAGGAATGGGCTTTGTTCCCCTTATCGTAGTAGATTTGCTTCATTCTAAGAAGCGCCTTCTCTACCTGACCCATGGCTATGTCCCTTTTTTAAAAGGGGTAGGGTCGGTGATGATATAAGTCTGTTTTCTAGGATCCTAAGATCCCTCTCGGCTTGCTTTTTAGTGGCTATTGCATTTTTTTTAAGGGCCGATGAGATCGCCATACAGCGTCCTCTAAGGACCGCTTTGTGCGCCTCCCACAGAGTGGAAGGGGATACGTCTGGGGTGTTATTTTCCCGAAAGTACTGTTGGAGGGAGGTTTCCAATTCTGTCCTGGAAGGGAGGTGCTGGAGAAGAAAGTTGTTTAGCTGCCAGTGGTATGGTTTGCGTAGAGGTGTACCTAGCTCCAGGGTCATGACTACAGGGGCATGGTCGGACCAGGAGATCGGTAAAATCTGAACAGTCTTTGTGGCCCGGAGAGTGGCATTATCGGTGAAGAAATAATCGATGCAGGAGTGCATCTTGTGAGGGGCTGAGAAGAATGTGTACTGTCTGTCGCCAGGGTATAGGGTGCGCCATGTGTCGAAAAGGGCATATCGTCTAGTGACGCTATGGAATCGTTTTGAGTCTCTGTTGGCGCGTGGTTGTGGATCCATTGGGCTCAGCCCATGACGGTCCAACCCCACTATTATTATCCCCTCCTATTATTAGGTACTCGTTCGGGATCCTGAAAAGCTTGGCAAATACTTTGGATAGGAAATTAATTTGGTTGGTATTAGGGGCATATACAGTGCAAAAGGTGACTGCTTGCGATTGCCATTGACCTCGTAGGATTATATAGTGTCCCCTTGGATCTACATGTGTCTCTGAGCATACAAAGGGGAGCCATGTTTAAATAAAATGGCCACCCCTGCCCGTTTACGGGGGTTAAATGCCTGGTGTATCTGGGTATACTGTCTGGACGCAAACGTGAACGAGTCCCCCTTGTTAAAGTGCGTTTCTTGGAGCATGACTACGTCCGCCCCAGATTGTCTAAGTTCCCTCAACGCCAGGTGTCTCTTTTTGTTTGAGTTCAGCCCATGTACATTTAGGGTCAGGACTTTAGCCATTGTCGTGTATGTGTGTGTGCATGGTGATACTTATCTGGTCCTGCCGGAAGATTGTTCCTGTGCCCCTGATGGGTGGGTGACCGCTCTGTGTTCTAGATCGATTGTCCGCCAGGAGCTCATGGCGAGCCATGGGGAAGGGAAGGGAGAGGTGGGGAGGCAAAGAGAGAGAAGAAAAATACAATAGTTAGAAATACATTTCCATGTGAGTAACTTAAGATTAAACAAAACCATAGAGCCCTGGGCACAAATTGTCGTCCTGGGCTCATTAACTTCCAGTAGGTCCTCCCGATCAGGTCCCAAGAGGGGGACTCAGGCCGGGGGGACATAGTGAACATCAATAGCTTGCAAAGCAACATCGTAGCAAACTATCGGCGGAACTTTGTGAACGTGTTCCCACAGGGGGGTCTAGAAACCAGAGGGGTAGCTGTCCCGGGGTTTCCATCAAAGGGCCCAAGGTAAAACAAGATAAATGTTAGGCTAGGGGCCTGGGGGGGTGCAAATTAGGCTGAGGGTGGGGTTGGCAAGTCAAGTGAGGTTTAATGCCTCTAATGAGGTAGGAGCTTCGTAGAAAGTGGTGGCCGGTATCCGTTAGCCATTCCGGGGCTTAGCATGTCCACGGGGAGTGTCCTGGCCTCGTGGGCGTCTCGCTGGCGGAACTTTCTGCCAGACCGTAGGGGTGGTGGTGGTGGGGCTATCAAGTCCCATTCCTGAAGACAGGGGACTGGAATTTCCATGGCATCACAAAAATTGTCCAAGTCCTCAGGGTAATGCATTACTGCCGATCTCCCTTGTAGGCGGGCTGTCAGGCTGAAGGGAAAACCCCAGCGATAGCTGATATCTTTTTCTTGCAGCGTGTGCAACAGGGGCTGAAGGAGCCTTCGTTTCTGAAGGGTGATCCAAGATAGATCGGGATATAGTTGAATTTGAGTGTTGTGGAACACCACTTTTCGAGCGGTGCGTGCTGCTCGCATGATATCTTCTTTTAGGGGGTAAGAGTTGACCCGGCAGATGACATCGCAGGGTTTGGAAGCCAGTCCCTTGGGTCGGAGTGCTCGGTGTGCGCGATCCATCTCGATGGGTCTGTCAGGGGGATCTCCCAGAAGGTTGTTAACCACTTCAGCCCCGGACCAATTGGCAGCCAAAGGACCAGGCCCCTTTTTGCGATTCGGCACTGCGTCGCTTTAACTGACAATTGCGCGGTCGTGCGACGTGGCTCCAAAACAAAATTGGCGTCCTTTTTTTCCCACAAATAGAGCTTTCTTTTGGTGGTATTTGATCACCCCTGCGGTTTTTATTTTTTGCGCTATAAACAAAAATAGAGCGATAATTTTGAAAACAATTGAATATTTTTTGCTTTTTGCTATAATAAATATCAGGGTGAACGAAATACCTGCGCTAATTACAATAAAAATAAGTGAAGTAGCAGCCAACACAGTTTGTTGATCAGCAAACAAATAAATATAAAAACCAAAATGTGGCGCTAGATATCAAAACATAAACAAAAAATTATGAAAAGAAAGTCTGTGAGGAAAAACAATAATCAAATTGTAGTGACAGTCCATCGATCAAATGGCATAAATGGTGCTGTAGAAAGAACAATCCTCTACCTGAAAAATAGTGCATGAGCCACACTCTTTGTAATTACAATCTGCTTACCAGATGGAAACGGTAAATGAGCGATGTTAATCATGTGATGCCAGAGGTAGATGAATGGAAACTTTGGTGAGCACAGAAGGAAGACCAAATCCAATACGTCTTGATGGATTGTTGATGACCAGGTTCAGTCAGCCAGATCAAGAAAATGTGCTGGAAAATCTCCCACGAGGTGAAGGAAGAAAATAACAACCATAGTGAAGCCCGCAAGATGAAGTTCAAAGGTTTTATTGCATGTAGTCTACTTACATCAATGTGAAAACATCAGGGCACAGATAAAAAACAGTTCCGCGTACTTGCATCAGCCCGCCTGACATGTTTCATCCAATGGTGGATATCATCAGAGGAGTGGCTGATGCTGCAAGTAGGCGGATATATATAGTGAATACCTTAGTTCAATATCCCTTGCGATAGGGTGGCCGAACGATTGCTAAGCCAAAAACAGCTGTGAATGTGAGTGATCCTGAGCGCCATTTGGCGCTATTACACCAAGGGGAGGAGGCTTAGTGTGTATCTCTAGTAATCCCGAGGGCCATTTGACGCTATTACATCAAGAGGAGGAAGCTTAGTATGTATCACTTTAAGGGGAAACGAACATCCGTCCGCACATGCGCAGTACCCTCAATGAGATCCGTCTGCGCGTGCGCAGTACGGTGTGCGTTCCACCGACGTGCGCGCACATTGATTGAGTAAAAATAGGAGTTGTGTGTAGACACATGGGTGTCCTTTTATGAAACTGAGATCAGCTGCGATCCCAAGTCTCACAGCTGATCTCAGGTCTTTACCAGTGTATGAAACTGAGGTAATCAGATGAGAACATGTTCTCCACTGATTATCTCAGCACAATGAGAATCTGTAACTGACTGTCACAGAAACGGCCAGTGTATGAAGGTGCGATCTCAGCACCTCACTGGCGATCTGTGACAGGATTCTCACTTTCTGATTCACCATCTCAGAGGTGGAGAATCAGAGAGAGAAGCGGGAAGCTGCCTCAGTATTCTGGGGAAAGCAGGAAGTCTTTTGACTTCCTTCTTTCACTCAGGAGCAGCCATACCGTGAGAGAACATCTTCCCCACCATTACACACCCCAAAACAAGCAGGTTAGCAATCTAAAGTGTATATATATGTGTATATATATATATATATATATATATATATATATATATATATATATATATATATATATATGTAGATAGATATAGATATTTCTATATCTATCTATCTATATATATACAGTGGTGTGAAAAAGTGTTTGCCCCCTTCCTCATTTCCTGTTCCTTTGCATGTTTGTCACACTTAAGTGTTTCGGAACATCAAACCAATTTAAACAATAGTCAAGGACAACACAAGTAAACACAAAATGCATTTTGTAAATGAAGGTGTTTATTATTAAAGGTGAAAAAAAATCCAAACCATCATGGCCCTGTGTGAAAAAGTGATTGCCCCCTTTGTTAAAACATACTATAACTGTGGTTGTCCACACCTGAGTTCAATTTCTCTAGCCACACCCAGGCCTGATTATTGCCACACCTGTTCACAATCAAGGCATCACTTAAATAGGAGCTGCTTGACACAGTAAGGTCCACCAGAAGATCCTTAAAAGCTACACATCATGCCGAGACCCAAAGAAATTCAGGAACAATTGAGAAAGAAAGTAATTGAGATCTATCAGTCTGGAAAGGGTTATAAAGCCATTTCCAAAGCTTTGGGAATCCAGCGAACCACAGTGAGAGCCATTATCCACAAATGGCGAAGACATGGAACAGTGGTGAACCTTCCCAGGAGTGGCCGGCCGCCCAAAATTACCCCAAGAGCGCAGCGACGACTCATCCAAGAGGTCACAAAAGACCCCACAACAACGTCCAAGGAACTGCAGGCCTCACTTGCCTCAGTTAAGGTCAGCGTTCATGCCTCCACCATCAGGAAAAGACTGGGCAAAAATGGCCTGCATGGCAGAGTTCCAAGGAGAAAACCACTGCTGAGCAAAAAGAACATCAAAGCTCGTCTCAATTTCTCCACAACACATCTTGATGATCCCCAAGACTTTTGGGACAACATTCTGTGGACCGATGAGACAAAAGTGGAACTCTTTGGAAGGTGTGTGTCCAAGAATATCTGGCGTAGAAGGAACACTGCATTTCAGAAAAAGAACATTATACCAACAGTAAAATATGGTGGTGGTAGTGTGATGGTCTGGGGCTGTTTTGCTGCTTCAGGACCTGGAAGACTTGCCGTGATAAAAGGAACTATGAATTCTGCTGTCTACCAAGAGATCCTGAAGGAGAATGTCCGACCATCTGTTCGTGTACTCAAGCTGAAACGAACTTGGGTTCTGCAGCAGGACAATGATCCTAAACACACCAGCAAGTCCACCACCAAATGGCTGAAGAAAAACAAAATGAAGACTTTGGAGTGGCCTAGCCAAAGTCCTGACCTGAATCCTATTGAGATGTTGTGGTATGACCTTAAAAAGGCCGTTCATGCTCGAAAACCCTCTAATGTAACTGAACTAGGACAATTCTGCAAAGATGAGTGGGCCAAAATTCCTCCAGGACGCTGTAAAAGCCTCATTGCACGTTATCGCAAACGCTTGGTTGCAGTTGTTGCTGCTAAGGGTGGCCCAACCAGTTATTAGGTTTAGGGGGCAATCACTTTTTCACACAGGGCCATGATGGTTTGGATTTTTTTTCACCTTTAATAATAAACACCTTCATTTACAAATTGCATTTTGTGTTTACTTGTGTTGTCCTTGACTATTGTTTAAATTGGTTTGATGTTCCGAAACACTTAAGTGTGACAGACATGCAAAGGAACAGGAAATGAGGAAGCGGGCAAACACTTTTTCACACCACTGTATATAAATATATATATATATATATATATATATAAATAGATAGATAGATATACACATACACATTGAAATAAACACACACACACACACACACACACACACACACACACACACACACACACACACACACATATATATATATGCTATATGCTATGATATATATATATATATATATATATATATAGACAGATATATATATATATATATATATATATATATATATATATATATATATATATATATATATATTATTCTACATTATTCTACCTGCATTTAAATGCTATTATTAATGTCATTTTTATATCAGTTTTAATTTATTAGTAAATAAAATTTTGTAAACCCTGAAATATGGTTTTACCCATGGCATGTTCCATTAGGCTACTTTCACACTGAGGCGCTGGGCGTGCTGGCGGTAAAGCGGCGCTATATTTAGCGGCACTTTACCGTCGTTATAGCGGCGCTTTTCGAACGCTAGCGGGGCAGTTTTACCCCCGCTAATGACTGAAATAGGGTTAAAACCGCCCGCAAAGCGCCACTGCAGCGGCGCTTTGCAGGGGGGGTTTGGAGCGCTGCCCCATTGTTTTCAATGGGAAGAGGCGCTTTAGGAGCGGTAAATACACAGCTCCTACAGCGCTCCAAAGATGCGGCTTGCCCATTTTTGGACATTTTTCAGTATCCTGCAAGCGCTCCAGTGTGAAAACCCGCGGCTGTTTGAAGGCGCTTTGCAGGCGCTATTTTTAGAACTTTAGGCCCCTTTCACACTGGGGCAGTTTTCAGGCGGTACAGCACTAAAAATAGCGCCTGTACACCGCCTGAAAAAACCGGCCCCCATTCACTCCAGTGTGAAAGCTGGCGGGCTTTCACACTGGAGCGGTGCGCTAGCAGGACGGCAAAAAAAAGTCCTGCTAGCAGCATCTTTGGAGCGGGATAGGAGCAGTGTATTCACCGCTCCTATACCGCTCCTTCCCATTGATTTGAATGGGACACCGCGGTAATACCGCAGCAATACCGCCGCAAAGCGCCGCTACGGCGTCGCTCTGCGGGGGATTTTAACCCTTTTTTGGCCGTTTGTGGGGGGTAAAACCGCACCACGAGCGGCTGAATCTCGCGGGCAAAATGACGGTAAATATAGCGCTGCTTTACCGTCACGGCGGCTCCCGCCCCAGTGTGAAAGGGGCCTTAGTGCCTGCAAAGCGCCTCAGTGTGAAAGGGGCCTTACAGTAAGGCCCCTTTCACACTGGGCCTTTTCCAGGCGCTACAGCGCTAAAAATAGCGCCTGAAAAAATCCGGCCCCTTTCACTCTGCTTTCACACTGGAGCGGTGCGCTAGCAGGACGGTCAAAAAAGTCCTGCTAGCAGCATCTTTGGAGCGGTGAAGGAGCGGTGTATTCATAATTCAAATTGAAATCAATGGGACAGCGCGGCAATACCGCCGGCAAAGCGCCGCTGCAGCAGCGCTTTGCGGGCAGTTTTACCCCTTTTTCTGCCGTTAGCGGGGGTTAAAACTGCACTGCTAGCGGCCGAAAACCGCCGCTAAAACGACAGTAAAGCAGCGCTAAATAAAGCGCTGCTTTACCGCCGACGCCACTCCCGCCCCAGTGTGAAAGGGGTCTTATACAGGGATTTATCAATTATGAAATATATTTTATTTTAATTTATTAATAAATATTTATACTTGTATACTTTATTAAAATTATTTTTTAATGATTATAAATGTATTTTACATTTATATGAATGGTGTATAGCTGCATTACATATGTGGATTACATTAATTTACTATACACCATTCACATTTAAATAGGCACATGTGTGACATTTAAATATTGATAAAAAACAATGTTTTATAATAATTAGGTTAATGTATATTGTGTAGGGGGAATTTAACTTTATTATTTTATTAATATGTAGGGGAATAATGTGTTAATTAGTGTTTAACTTTTGTATTTTAAATCGCCTCAGACTGTAATCCCGCTACATCTCGCGAGATTACAGTGTGAGGAGAATTTCTGAGGAGTTCCCGGCGTTTGTAGATCGCTTCTGAACTCAACATGAGAAGCGATCTACAGACAATCATAAACAGGCACTCAGGGGAGAGCGATCTCCCCTGAGAATGCCTGAGAAATGAATAGCGGTATTTTACCGCACTTTAATAAAAGGACACCATGATGCATCAAAGACACAAATATATATATAGCACACATATATTAATGGTGATATAAATTAGAGACATAGTTCTAAAAAGTACTAAAATAAAATTTGGATTTCAGTTTACATCCAAATTTAAATAAAAATTTGATATTTAATAAAATAAAATGAATAAAAAATAAGGCGGACTCAGCCCACAAGGGACCGCCAAAAAAGTTTACACATGTTAAGAAAGCAAATATTAACTGTAGTTGATGAAGCAGTTGACATCCCAATCGACGTTCATACCAAAAGGGGTGTAGCATTTAAGGTCGTAAATCCACCGAGTTTCGAGTTTAGAAATCTCTCGTTTGGACATACTACCCCGCCAATGGGGGTTAAATCTGTCAATACCTATGAATGTAGTCCCTTTGGGGTTCTGATCATGGTACTCCAGATAGTGTCTCGACACGGTGTGTTTTGGAAATCCTTTTCTAATATTAGCAATGTGTTCACCCACCCTGACATGCATTGCTCGTGTCGTGCGGCCTACATATTGCAAGCCGCAAGGACAAACTAAAAGATATACCACGTTTAGAGAGGTACAGGTGATAAAAGTGTCAATTTCGAAGGCCCTGCCAGTGGCATGAGATTTAAAGTGACAAATCTTTCTACTTTTGTCTTTGTTAACCTTACAGACATTACAATATCGGCAAGGATGATGACCTTTTGACCTCTGAAAAAATTACACTCTGTTAGGGGCATCTAAGATGTTGGGTGCAATTTGAAGTTTCAAAGGTGGAACCCCTCTGAATAGGACCTGTGGTCTCTCAGGAAGTGTTGGGCCAAGAATTGTATCATTCTTAAGGACCCCCCAGTGTTTAGTCATGATTTTTTTGATGTCACGATGCTGGTGTGAATATGTAGTAACCATGGAAAAATTGTAGTCAATCTTTCTAGCCTCTGGTTCTTTTTTCTTATGGAGAATAGTGTTACGATCCATATTGGCTACATGGTCAATGACTGTATTTAAGTCGCTAGGTGGATATCCTTTTTCGACAAACTTTTGTTTTAAAGCCACCAATTGTGTTAAAAAATCTTCTTTAAGGGTACAATTTCGCCGTAAGCGAAGAAATTGGCTCCTAGGTACAGATTTCAGCCATGAGGGATGATGACAACTCCCAAGGCCAATGTAACCATTTCTCTCCGTATCCTTAAAGAAGGTAGTGGTCTTAAAGGCACCATCGCTAACCTGTATGTTTAAATCCAAAAAATGAATTTTTTCATTGCTGCTCTCATATTGTAGGACAATACCCAGGCTATTGCTATTAAGGTACTGCATGAATCCATTCAGTGATGTTTGGTCACCGTCCCATAGGAGGAGGACATCGTCTATATAGCGACCCCAGAAAACCAATTCTGGTCTAATATTGGTATAGACGACGTCCTCCTCCCACTTGGCCATGAACAAATTAGCCATACTCTGCGCGAACTTCGCGCCCATGGCAACCCCCCTGCTTTGAAGATAATGAGTCCCCCCAAACCAGAAGTAGTTGTGGGACATGGCGTAGTTCAATAGATCCAAAATAAACTCTCTCTGGGAAGAGACTAGACTGATATCTCTAGACAGAAACAACTCAACGGCCTTTAGGCCATCGTGGTGGGAAATGATAGTGTAGAGGGAGGCTACGTCAGCAGTGACCATGATGTAGCTATCCCTCCACTCCAAGTCCTCCAAGGTCCGAATGACCTGGGCAGAGTCTTTAATAAAAGATGGAGTACCTATCACCAGGGGTTGTAGAAAGCCATCAATGTACTTCCCGACTCTAGAAGTTATGGAGTCCAATCCACTAATGATAGGTCTCCCCGGTGGATTAACAAGACTCTTATGAATCTTAGGGAGAAAGTACATAACTGGCTTTCTAGGTGCTGCAGGGATTAGATAGTCTCTCTCTTTCTCATTGAGGAGATTTTTTTGAAAGCCCACATCAATGAGATTGGAGAGTGCCTTTTTGTATCTAAAGATAGGGTCATGATTTAATGGTGTATAAGTGTTGGTATCAGATAGTATCCTATCCATTTCAGCGACATAGGCGCTTTTATCCATCACTACTATTCCGCCCCCCTTGTCGGCGGGGCGGATAATAATGTCATCTCTCTTTTTGAGAGACTCAAGGCCTTCACGAAAGCGTGAGTCTTTATAACTCCGCTTAATTTTAAGATTGTCAATGTCCTTCAAGACCAATTCCTTAAATACAGACACGGACGGTGGTATAAAACCTGGTGGATTGAAAAGAGAAGCATTGGAGAGACCTGAATGTCTTACTCCAATGTTGTCTCTAACGGCAGAAGCAGCTGTAGCCTGAGACAAAAAATATCTTTTTATATTGACTTTTCTAATGTACTTCTGCACGTCAATAAAAGCCCCAAATTTACTAAGGGGTTTATCAGGAGCAAATTTTAATCCATGGTGCAGAACAAATTTTTCATTATCGGTAAGGATACTTTGACTCAGGTTAAAAATCCCTGCATCCCTTATACCCTTCGCCTTTTTCGATCTACTCCTCCTCCCCCCTCTGGTCCCTCTTTTTGTTCTCCCCCTCCTACATTCTTCTGTGAGGCCTGTGGAAAAAAAGAAGACGATGAGGGAATGGGTTGACCAGAGGCAAAAGGAGGGCCTTGATTATATTGTTGGGGTCTCCTAGGAGGATTATATCCTGGACTATCCCAACCGGATCGTCTATAGCCAGGCCTCATATTGTTAGGGGCTAAAGTGGACGGGTGTTCTACTATATAACGGTCATCATAAGTATAATTATTGTGGGCATTATAATTATCATGATGATTAACCAACGGTGCATAATGATTGTACACTGGTACACCCTCTGAATGTTGGAACGTCGGATGATCGTAATGGGCGTGGTCATCATTGGCTGGTTTATAGTTGGCTCCTCTATATTGAGGTGGTTGGTATGGTGCAGATTTTTTAGTGTTGTTGGAAACTCTCCTCCAGCTCCCTTTGGCTTTCGGTGTATTACCCCTCTGTGTGTCTCTAACGTTAGTTTGAGGAAGGGAAGCCATGGGGGGTGTGGGGCGTATGGTAGGTGCGGATAGCGATCCTGTTCCTCCATCAACAGGGGACGCCCTCCTAACCTGCCATTTAAAGACTTGTTTGGATTTGTAGTCCTCCAAGTCTCGTATGAATTTCTTAATTTTTTTAGCTTTTTGGTCTAGATCCTCTTTTTCAAGAATCTTCTTTAAATTATCAGATTTAATTTTATATTCTTCTGACTCTTTATAAGGGAGAAGATTTTCTTTAACCTCCGCTATAGTTTCATCTAGTTTTTGTAGCTTGGTTCGTTTCCGGGTGATCAGGAATCTCAAAAGATCCAGACCCACATCATTAAAGTACTTGAACCAGCTAGCAAGGTCAGTCTCGTCCTCCTGTGGTGTGATTTCAAATCTGAGGCTCCTAGGGACCATGCCGTCATCGAGATATTTCTCCAGGAGGCCAACATCCCAATACCCATGAACCTCAGAAATCATCAGGTTTTTTAATCGGACGAAAAGACCTCCTATGTCTAGGTTTTGTTGAACCTCTACATTATTGAAAACATCTTTAAGGTTCAAAGAGCGTGAATTCCGAAAATCAAAAACATCCATATTAGTGGAAACAAACAACAAATAAAAAGCAGCTGATATTCAAAATCAAAAGTGAAATTTTTTTTTTTAACAGGTAAAGTTTTATTTGAAATTAACAATACAAACATAGCAATGACAGTACATTAATTACTTTTTAGACGGGTTACACGTCACTTCGGTTGGCAGATACAGCCTAAACAAGGTACATTAAATATTTCAGCAAAGGAGTCACTACATCAGTAAAGGATTACCTCAAAACCAAACATTTCAACTTGTCACATGGTAGGTCGAGTTCCCTCCCTTAGTGGGAAAGGATAAGGAAGGGGAAGAGAAGAAGGGGAGAGGAAGTGGGAGGGGGGGAGGAAGGGGAGAGAAAAGGGTGAGAGGGGGGAGGAGAGGGCCAACATCTGCATAGTAAACTTCTCATTCCACCAGTTGTTCATGTTCCCTCCGGGCGCACACAGGCATCCGCCCAGTTCGCCCAAATCTTATATTTTCCCGGACAATTCCTACTTTCATAGGTGATTTTATACAATGGAAGGACTCTATTCACAGTGTCTTGCCAAGAGTTTCTCGTGGGGAGATCTGTCCCCTTCCATCTGAGGAGGATTTCTTTCCTTGCGTAAAAGAGGATTAAAGTGACACACAGCTTAAGATATCTATCCCCCTCAATGTCTTCTAGATGGCTAAGTAGGAATATCAGAGGGTCCGGCTCTATCGGAGCTCCAGTGATCTCCGACAGTACAGCCGCCACCTCCCGCCAGAATGGGCGAATCCTTTGGCAGGTCCAGACCATGTGCCAAGGTGCCCGGCTCAAGAGAGCATCTCGTACACATAGGGCTGTGGGACAGGTAGATATGTGAAAGTCTCTGCGGTGTATAATACGCCCTGTGTAGGAATTTTAGCTGTATAAAACGGTCTCTAGATGCGATCATGGAAGGGACATATGTGGTCACCAGTTCCTCCCAAGTGTCTCCGTCAAGATTGGGGATATCTCTCTGCCACTTACCCATGGTAGTCTTAGTGTCTGTGTCGTGGGAGACCGTGAGATACATATATAGAGATGAAAGTGGCCTGCCCATCACTCCTGAGGTAAGAAGTCTCTCAATTGAGTCAGACTCGAGGGTGACTGGGGCTGGGAATTGTGCCCTAAGGGCATGTCGAAGTTGGGAGTATCTAAATCTAAAAGAGGACGGGAGGGCAGAGGATTGCTGCAATTCCTGAAACGTGAGAATCCTCCCTCGAGGCATTACATGTTTCAAGGTAAGGATGCCCCGTTTAGCCCATGCCGCCGGGTCGGGGACAGTGTTGAGATGAGGGAGCGTGGGATTGGCCCAAAGGGGGGTGTGGGGGGATATACCTGCAGCCTCTGTCTTAGTTGCCCTGGAACACTGCCACACCCTTATGGCAGTCTTCATTGGTCCTGTTATCGCTGGGTGGGCCCTGCATCCTCTAAACACTAGGTTAGAGAGAGCGGCATATGATCCGAGGATTGCGGCCTCCAGGGTGACAGCCGGATTCTGCGAAGGTTGGGAGAACCACCACCGGACCGTGACAAGGACCGCTGCCCAGTAGTATATTAGGAAGTTAGGAAGGGCTAGGCCTCCACTGGACAAGGGAAGATAAAGGGTACGCCTTGCGATCCGGGGTGGGCGCCCAGCCCAGACAAAATTGGTCACTATACTGTCAAGTTTACGGAAGAACATGCGAGGGATTGGGGTAGGTGTGTTCCTGAAGAAGTATAGCAACTTGGGCAGATACACCATTTTTATAAGGTTCCCTCTGCCCACCGGTGTCAGGGGGAGACTATGCCAGGATGTGCAACTTTTTTTCAGCTGGTCTAGGACCGGGAGGACGTTTCTTTGGAGATAGCACCCGGTCGTGGGACCTATCCTTATCCCTAAATAAAGGAATTCGTCAACCCAACACAGAGGTGTACCGGTATCCGCTCGGGGGAGGGTCTGATGAAGTGGGAACAGGACCGACCTGGCCGCCCTAAGGGAGGGGGAGGCGTCCGCCAGATATAGTAGGGAATCATCCGCATATAGGGACAACTTTTCTTCCAATGGTCCCACCCTTATCCCCTTGATTCCCGGATCCATCCTGATATGAGCCGTAAGTGGCTCAAGAGCCAAGGCGAACAACGCCGGGGACAGTGGACATCCCTATCTGGTGCCCCTCTCCAGTGAAAAGGGCTCCGACAGGGATCCATTGGTACGGATGCGGGCTCTGGGATGTGCATATAGCAACTGGAGCCACGTTAAAAATCGGGGACCAAAACCGAATTGGGAGAGGACCATCCATAGGTAGCCCCACTCGACCGAGTCGAAAGCCTTCTCCGCGTCGAGTGAGGCCACCACGCCGGGAGCGTTCGGGTCCGCCGCCGCTATGTGAGTATGGAGCCGTCGGATATTTATATCCGTGCCACACCCCGGCATGAAGCCCGTTTGGTCCGGGTGGACCAAGGCCGTGATAACCGTGTTCAGACGGTTCGCGAGGACCTTCGCTAGTATTTTTACGTCCACATTGATAAGGGAAATGGGGCGATAGGATGAGCATAGGGTGGGGTCCTTACCTGGCTTGGGGATGACCACAATCACAGCATCACTCATCGAGTCCGGAAGAGCTCCTGACTGCAATGCGTGAGCCCAGGTTGATTGGAGTCTGGGGGCAAGATCATCCATATAGGCTTTATAAAATTCCACCGGGAACCCGTCCGGGCCCGGTGTTTTGCCCGTCTGCATCATCTTTAGCGCCTTAAGTATCTCTTCTATTTGGATAGGGGCATCCAATTTATTCGCTGTGGCCGTGGTAAGAACAGGGATGTCAATCTCCTCTAGGTAGCTAGTCAGGTCTGAATGGTCATAAGTCACACGTGAGCTGTAAAGTTGTTGGTAGTAGTTGGCAAAGCACTGGTTAATGTCCTGAGGAGAGGAGAGGAGGGTCCCGTCCTGGTCACGGATCTGTGCGATAGTCGTGATTCCAGATTGTTCCCTAGAGAGCCATGCCAGGAGGCGACCCGCTCTCTCCCCCTGCTCAAAAATACGTTGTGTCTGGTAGAGCATTTTCTTTTGCGTCAGGGCCGTACGGATAAGGAGGGCCTGTCGTGTCAGGGTTTGGAGTCTAGTATATTGTTCCGGATCTCTAGTACAGACGTATAGAGCCTCCAGCCTGGATGCTTCCCCCTCTACTCCGTCGAGCTCCGCCCTGCGTCTTTTCCTGACTGCAGCTATAATCACCTGGTACTGTGCATGCGAGGATACCTTGAAGGCCTCCCAAACCGAGTTCACATTAGCTGACCCAGGGTTTACCCGCCAGTATTGTCTCAGCTCCTCATGGAACCGGGGCCCCACCTCTTCGTCTGAAATCCAGAATCTGGAAAGTCTCCAGAGTCTGTCAGACGGGGTGGTCCCCAGGTCCAGGGACAGCAGGAGAGGGGCGTGGTCCGATATCCCCCTAGGAAGGATAGAGATGTTCCGGACTCTAGGAAGCACAGGCGCCGCCACATAGGCAAGATCAATCCGTGAAAAGGATTTGTGGGAGGCGGAATGACAGGTGTAGGCCTTTTGTTGTGGGTTCCTCCACCTCCACACATCCGTAAGGCCGTATGTTTCAGCCCACGCAGCGAGCCCCTGGTGGTCTGCGCCAGTCATGGCCAACCTGTCCAGCCCAGAGTCGGGAACTAAATTGAAGTCCCCCATCAGGACTACGTTGTCCCAGGGGAATTGTGCCAATTGGGCCGTAACTGTGTTAAGGAGCCTAAGGGATGCAGGGGGGGAGGTAAATCCACACCAGGACCCACGGTAGGTCGTGGATCATGGCGTGGACCAACACAAATCTGCCTTCAGGGTCAAGAACTAAGTCAAGGAGTTTAAATGGAAGAGATTTGAGGACTAGAATACTAACTCCCCTGGCAAAGTTGGAGTAGGTCAAGTGGTAGTGGTGACCGACCCATGGTTTTTTGAGAGTAAGAGTCTTGCTGCCCACTAAGTGCGTCTCCTGCAACACACATATATGGGGAGTATGCTGTTTGATAAATTGGAGAACAAGGGAGCGTTTAATTGGTGAGTTGAGATCCCGTGTGTTCCAGGAGAGGACGTCAAGTGTAGCCATACCTCAGTGTAAAATACATATCTACAGGATCAATAGTTTTGACAGGGCCTGGGTCGCTCCGGGCAGGGTCTTCCCAGCCAAGGAGCGAGCCACGCCCCATCAGCCCTACATCCATTACCACCAAAACAAGTACTGTCATGCAACATACATCATCAAACTGGGAGCCGGTAACATGGCTCAACATCCCCAACGTCCCCCCCACCCCACCACCCCCAACCACAGAGGAGGGTCTGTCTCCCATAACCATATCAGCCTGTCGGCTGCTCATGAGGGCTGTGAACAAGAGGCTACTTGCCTCTCTCATTAAAACAGAGAAAAACAAAAGTGAAATAAAAAGAAGGGGTATCCAAAAGGGAAAAAAAAAATTGTAAGTTCCGGTAAAGGAGATTCAGTGTGGAACGCCCGGAGCCCCGGGGACACAGTTCTTCAAGTGTTACACATGTTACCATAGCCGTGCGGTACAGGAACATCAGGATGAGCCTGAGCTGAGACCTGTTCTCTGGGCTATGCACAGTGGGGGTAGTCCAGCGCTATAATAGGCAATACAAGTCCAGCCCACCTGCCATATCATTCCCCCATGTTGCTGCTGACAAACAGCCTCTGGTGTGTATCAGGATGTGGGACCATTCACCCAGTACATACCCCTTGAAAGGAGAGGGGGGTAAAACCATCCAAGGCGTGAGTCAATGTCAATGCAGGATAAGGGTAGGAGTGCCGCCATTGGGGATCAGGGTTCAAAGACAGCGAGGGGGTCATCCGACCCTATTCAGGGCAGTTTCTGGCAAAGTGTGCTGGGCCGACTATCACTGAAGGGGGGGCAATAGTCACCTATCCGCGGTCAGTTAAGTGGCATCAGAAGGGGAGATCCCAAGGCCAAACAGGGAAAAACAAAAGGGATTGAGGGGAAAGCCCCAGCAAAGTACTCACGGTTCCTGTCCATCTTGAGGATGTTGGTTAAGTCAGCGTTGGAGAGTTTCGGCCCACGCCGCCGCATCCCTGGGGGAGGTGAAGAACTGTACCTTCTCTCCATCTTGGACCCTCAGTCTAGCGGGGAAGAGCATGCTATATTTCACCCCTTTCTTTCGGAGCGTGGCTCGGACATGGTCGAAAGCTTTCCTTTGGCGTTGTGTGTCCACTGAGTAGTCAGGGAATATGAGCAACTTCGTGTTCTCGAATTTTACCTCACCCTGCAGGCGTGCTGATCTGAGGACCGTGTCCCGGTCTCTGTAGTGCAGTAGTTTGAAGATGAACGTGCGCGGCGGGGCCCCCTGCGGTCCTCTGGTGGCCGGCATACGGTGAGCGCGCTCCATGGAAAAGTGCGGGGAAAACCTCGCCTGTGGGAGCAAGGAGGGCAAGAGCCGCTCCATGAATGTGACCGGGTCGGAGCCCTCATCGCCCTCGGGGAGGCCAAGGACCCGCAGATTGTTCCGGCGGTTCCGGTTCTCGGCGTCCTTGGCTCTCCCCTCGAGGAATCTGACCTTTGATTTCAGCGTCTGGATGTCTGCGTTGTGTTCCCCGAGGGTGTCCTCGGTCCCAGAGACCCGCCGCTCCACCCCCGACACCCCCTCGCAAAATTTGTCCATGTCCCGGCGGATGAGCGCCGTCTCCGCCTGGACATGATCGATCTTTGCCGTGAGGGTGGCCTGTCATGTAGTGATGGCCTGCATTAGGGCCGTAAAGGCCGGGGATCCTTCCTGGATTCCGCCGTCAGGGGATGGCGCGGTCTGAGTCTCCATGTGGCAGGCCGCGTGGGGAGTAGGCCCAGGCTTTGGCGGAGTGCGGAAATCTGCAGCCGTTCGTCTCTTCTGTGTCCCCTTTCCGAGTGGATGGGGGTTCAATGCGGGGTGTTTTAAGGGGTTTAAGCGGGTCTTCCACACCAGGATGCCAGCAGGATTATTATCCGGAGCGGGAGCTCAGCAGCTAAGCGTCTGCTCTCGTCGCCATCTTGGACACGCCCCCCGCGATCAGCGATTTTTATTGTGACCGACATTATGGCGGACACATCGGACATTTTTGGGACCATTGTCATTTATACAGCAATCAATGCTATTTAAATGCATTGATTCCTGTATAAATGACAGTTGTAGTGAAGGGGTTAACCACTAGGGGGAGGGGAGGGGTTATGGGCTGTGACGTGTGTGTTTTTTTACATTAGGGGGCGGGGCTGACGTCTGACGTCATTGATCGGCTTTCCCGATGACCGGGAACAGCCAATCAATGACAGGCAGAGTAGGAAGCGCTGGGAGAGGTTTGTTTACACATACCTCTCCCCGTTCTTCAGCTCCGTGACCCGATCGCGGGACACCAGCGGCGATCGGGTCCGCTGGTCCCGCGGCCGGGGTCACGGAGCTCCCGACCGGGTCGCGAGCGCGACCCACAGGCAGGCAAATGCAAAATCACGTATATATACGGGATTTTGCCTGCCCGTGCCATTCTGCCGCAGTATATCTGCGTGAGGTGGTCGGGAAGCGGTTAAAGAGGTTTTGTAGGACTTCTTGCAGGTCTTCTGGACCTTCGGGCTCGGGCAGGCCTCTCACGCGGATGTTGTTCCTGTGCCCCCTATTGTCCAAGTCCTCCACGTGGCGCTGCATATCTCTAAGCATCAGTTGATGATCAGCTCCCTGTAGTTGGGTGCGGTGTAGTCCAATCTTGGTCTCCTGTATCTCCTCCTTTGCCATTTCCACCCTGTCTGATAGGTGTTTGAGATTAGCGTGCAGCACTTGTATTTCACTACGACAGGCTGTTTTGACTTCTTCAATCAGCAATTTAAAGTCTTCCTTAGTCGGCATGGCCTGTAGATATGCTTGCCAGGGGGGGTCTTGTTTGTGGTAGGGGTCTGTTCCCCAGATTTGTTGTAGTGGCTGTGATGGAGGGAGGTCTCCTTGTACATGAGGAGGCTGCAGCATGGGGTGGCATCCATGGGGGCACCTGGGGGTTCTGGTGGGCTTTCTGTGCATTGTGTGGGGAGTGTACATTCCCATCCCCTGGGTCACTCAGGGAGGCTGACATTGGGGAGCTGGCTGCTTGTGCATAGGAAGCAACATGTCCTTCTCCTTCTCTGCCCTGCTGTCTGAGGGTGTTAGATCGGGATTGTCTCTGTGGCTGGGGGGGGGGAGCAGGGCTAGAGTGATGTTGCACATGTTGAGGCCTGATGGCTCCATGCAGTCCTAGCTGAAGGGAACCTGGAAAACATGCCTGCTCTGGTGCATATAGGGGGGGGGGAGTCTTCTGGCTGCAGGGAGGGAGATGTGTCAGGGGTCTCTGCTGTGAGGCCTGGGTCTGACAGCGTGCGGAGGTGTGGGAAGGCTTCTGAACACTGAGTGGTGGCGGCAGTGTTTGGGCCTGGTGGGGTGTCCTGCGCCTCATGCACTGGCCTGTCCCGGGATGTGTGGGGCGGGGGGAGACTCACCGCCTCCGTAGGTGAACGTCCCTGGCTGCCTCCGCTCCATGAAGGGTCCGGTGGGCTTGTAGGGTCCGGAGTGAGGGAGCGCTGTGTGGTCTGCGCGGGCTGCGTGTCAGCGGTGGAGGCAGAGGAGGAGGAGGCCGGCGCCATCTTGTCCCCTCCGGTCCCGGATGCCGTCGGCGGCGTAAAAAAGCTGCGGAGGTAGGTAAAGGAGCCGGGAGGGGGTTGTGATGAACCCCTTGCTTTAGAGGATCAGGTATTCTTTCTTCCACCCATATACTGGCAGGTTCGTGCGCCTTTTCTATATCCAGGATCATGTTTCTACAGCAAGGAGTAGACCAGAAACTGGCTTTAAGCACCATTTAAGGGACACATATCAGCTTTGGCTTTTGAACCTGGTGTTATCAGCGCTTCAAAAACCGTCATTTGAAGAGATCAGGGAGATCCCTCTGTTGACTCTTTCCCAGAAAGTGGTCTTTCTAGTGGCCATTACTCTGGCTAGGAGGGTTTTGGAGCTGGCGGCCTTGTCTTGCAAGTCGCCCTATCTGGTTATCCACAAGGATAAGGTGGTGTTGCATCCGCAACCTGCTTTTCTGCCGAAGGTGGTTTTGGCGTTCCACATCAATGAAGACATTGTGTTACCATCTTTGTGTCCTAAACCGACACATCCTAAAGAGGTGGCCCTCCATTCCCTGGACGTGGTCCGGGCTCTGAGGGTGTATTTGTCTGCTACTAGTCCCTTTCGGAAGTCAGACTCCTTGTTTGTTTCGGTGGCTGTTCCGAAAAAAGGCATGGCGGTCTTGTCTGCCACCATTTCCAGGTGGATCAGACAGATTGTAGTACATGCCTACGCCTTGAAGGGGCAGGTGCCCCCCTTTCCGGTCACGGCCCACTCCACAAGGGCAATCGGAACGTTTTGGGCCTTCCGACATCAAGCGTGTCGCTCAAGTGTGTAAAGTGGCAACTTGGTCGTCTGTTCACACCTTTACAAAATTCTACAAGGTTGATGTCAGTGCATCGGCTGATGCCTGTTTTGGCAGCAAAGTTTTGCAGGCGGCCGTATAATTGCAATTAAACATTTTTTCCTGTTTTTTTGGTAAAAACACAGTACCTAATTGGTATGTAAGGGGATAGCAGCGGAAGTCCCCCTAAGGAGTGTTATGTTGGGGCATGGTAATGATTTACACCCGTTAGACTGCGACAGTTTTATATGTTGAAGTTAACAATAACCAATTCTTGAATGTATTACAGAGAAGTTAAAATGCATAGTTGCGTGCATAACTCTGATGGCAGGGGGGAGGCGGCGGAGAGCTCACCTTTATGAGCCTCGGCCTACCACTCCTACCCTACCCACTCTATACCCGTCAACCAACTTAAGCGCATGAATAAAGCATTTCATAAATTACAGCTAATAGATGCTTGGCGCCTGCAGCACTCAGGCGACAGGGATTACACGTATTACTCCCCCTTACATCAAGTGTACACCAGAATCGACTATTTTATGCTCCCCCACAGTCAACTACAAGCAATTGAAACCACAGACATAGGGAACAGAACATGGTCTGACCACGCCCCAATATTCCTGACGTATAATCTTACTGACGTCCTCTCCCCCAGACACAGATTCTGGCGACTTAACGAGAGTCTCCTACAAGACCCAGAAATCCTAACGAAAGTCACCAGGGAATTACATTTTTATTTTGCGGAAAACGACCAACCAGAGTGCGAACCAGGGATTCTATGGGAAGCCCATAAAACGGTGATAAGGGGGATCCTGGTTAAACATGGAGCCCGGATTAAGAGGGAACGAGACCGGAAACTAGCCCAACTCTTACAAGACCTAAAAAAGACGGAATCCAGACATAAACACGCCCCTACCCCACTGTTGGCAACAGAACTAGAAATTATCAGGAAACAGATAAATGACATACTTCAGTATAGAGCCAAAGCGGCCATTCAGATATGCCGCAGGACTGCTTACGAATCCGGGGACAAATGTGGGAAACTACTGGCCCAATCGGTTAAAGACCTCAGACTGTCGACCTACATCCCATACATTAACAAAACAGGAGGAGGCAAAGCGGTTCTCCCCAAGCAAATCACACAGGAGTTTCAGTCTTTTTACACCAACCTATACAATTTACCACTCGAGACAGAGTCTCAACGAAGTATGGAGGAATACGTCTCCTCTGCTCAGCTCCCAACCTTATCTGCAGAAACCCGGACTGACTTAGAAACCCCTATAACTATGATCGAATTACAACAGGCAATCAAACAGATGAAACCAGGGAAGTCACCGGGATCGGACGGTTTCACCCTACAATACTATAGAACACTCCTACCAATCCTAGGACCCCGCTTATTAAAGCTCTTTAATGCACTTGGAGAGGGAGGTACTCTAGCTAGAGATACGCTACGCGCCCACATCTCCGTGATCTGGAAAGAAGGGAAGGATCCAGCGATATGCGGTAGTTACAGACCGATATCGCTGTTGAACATAGACCTCAAATTATTTACTAAAATCATAGCCACCAGACTAGCATCACAATTACAGCAGCTTATCCACCTAGATCAAGTAATCTTTATCCCTTCCAGGGAAGCGAGAGACAGCACGACTAAAGTTCTGAACCTTCTATACATCACTAAGACTACAAAAACCTGTGCATTCGCCTGAACACAGATGCCGAAAAGGCGTTTGATAGGGTTAATTGGTCATATATGTTCACAGTACTGAGAAGCATAGGACTAGGGGAAGTAATGCTTAACCGCATAGCTAGCGTATACCGAAACCCGACAGCCCAAGTAAAGCCCAATGGAGTCCTATCAGACTCGTTCCCCATAACCAATGGCACTAGACAGGGTTGCCCACTGTCCCCCCTACTTTATGTCCTATCACTGGAACCCTTCCTCTCTACGATTAGACTGAATTCAAATATCCATGGGGTGTCAGACGGACAACAACAACACAAGATCTCAGCATACGCAGACGACATGCTCTTCTCAATAACAGACCCAGTGACCTCATTACCGAACCTCCTCAGTGAACTAGAAAAGTTTGGGAAATTATCCAATCTCAAAACAAACTATAACAAATCTGAAGCCATGGAGATTTTAGTTCCAACCGCAGACTTCCAGACCCTAAAAGCAAGCTTTAGATTCCGCTGGACCTCCTCCTCATTGACATACCTTGGTACTAAAATTCCACCAGACATATCCCGCATATATGAGACTAACTTCCCCCCCTTACTGACGAAAGTGAACGTACTTTTAGACAAATGGCACACAGGCATACATTCCTGGTTCGGGAGATGCAACCTGATAAAAATGAGTATATTACCCAAATTTCTATATCTATTCCAGACCCTACCAATTAGAATACCCCCTACGTACTTCCGGCAGGTACAGGCTTTATTTACCCGATTTGTATGGGCCCATAAAACCCCGAGACTACCACGCACTTTGCTTACGGCACCAAAACAGCACGGAGGACTGGCACTGCCAGATATAAAAAAATATTACCAAGCCACACATCTAAGTAGAGTAGTAGATTGGAGACGACACCAGGACAGTAAACTGTGGACACAAATTGAACAACATCAATCTCACACGCCCCTAGGGACGGCAATATGGTGCTACGAGGCACTACCCTCAGAGGTAAAGATACACCCACTGATCGGGAACACCATAAAACAAAGCAGACAGGCGCTTCTACGAAATGATCAAACGACCAAGACATCCCCCATGACGCCTATCCTGGACAACCCTAGCTTTCCACCAGGGAACTCCCGAACAAGCTTCCAAACCTTGCGATGTAATGACCAAGTATTAGCGGAACGATTTGTGTTACAAGATAGGTGGCCCACTATTGGAGAACTGACAGACCAGGGAGGGAGGTTCGGCTTACCTTTCTGGAATGCAGTACAGATACATCATTTTCTACACAGTATCCCGGACCCACACAGATACAATAGACCAAAGACCTCGTTTGAAGAAATCATGACCGACAGAGAACCCATGACACAGGTCTTATCACAGATGTATGCTATCCTGAATACGCCTCCCCAGCAACCAAGTTTGAAGTGTATAGAAAAGTGGGAATCAGATTTACAACGTACCTTTACTGAAACCCAGAGACAGAACATGACCAGCTTCGCATTAAAAACATCCCTCTGCACTAAAATGCAAGAGTCTAACTTTAAGATCCTGACAAGGTGGTATCTAACGCCGAGTCGACTACACAAGATGTTCCCTGAAACTTCAGAACTTTGCTGGCGATGCCAAAAAGAGAAGGGCACGATACTACATGTGTTCTGGTCATGCTCTAAGTTAACGACTTTCTGGAATGCGGTTCGCACCACATCTCAGAAATTCACTGAATTCCAAATTCCTGACGACCCAGCATTCTTCCTGCTGCACGTCTCGTCTATACCCCCTAAAAGATATAAGAAGTCTATACTAAGACACCTTACTAATGCAGCAAAATCCTGCATCCCAGCATTATGGAAGCAACAGAGCCCACCAACCGCAGCAATGTGGCTGCGGAAAGTGGAAGACATCAACAGACTGGAAGACCTTATTCTGACATCCCAAGACAAACAAGAAAATTACAGGAAAACATGGACACTATGGAACATGTTCATTCTTAAGACGAAGGAATATCTCTCCTAGGAACCTAAGACAAACCGAGCCAGTACCCATTAGAGACCCGATGACTAATTAAACGCTGGTATACCAAGATTCACTAAAAGAACTCCTTGAGCACTCCCTCCCTACCCCCCCCATCCCACCCTTCCACTCCTCGTTTCACCCCCCTTCCTCTTACTGCTAGTTTCCGAACTGAACTTATTCCAACTTATCTTCTTTCTCTCCCCTTGTTCACCTTCTTCTCTATACAATCTTATTACCCATAAAAGGACCTCCCGGTTTAGACCAATTTAGTAGATCTCACACTCAATGACAGCCCCCGTGTATATTAGGCCCCGAAACCAACTGTAAATATTGAAAATAAGAGTTTAAAAGGTATATACGGGTTGATACAATTCTCTGTTAATGACTGTGATATTGTTTCGGGAGGCTGCGACCTCCTGTGTGATCATATGATTGTATGCTCTGTTGAGGCTTCGGCCTCCTTTCTTGTTTCCTTGTTTGAAAAATTAATAAAGCTATATTTGGAAAAAAAAAAGAAGAAGAAGGGGGGGGGACAGGAGGGGGGGGATGAGACCGCCAGTCTCAATTTCTTAATTTCGGGTCGTTCTCTGTTATGTCTAATCTACCGGGCAGGTTTCGAGTTCAGGTCCCCATGAGGGCTTTCCCTTCGTTGGAAAGGATGAATGTATTCCATAATGCCCATGTCTTTCTATAAGTTTCTTGTTTATCCTGTGAGGTCAGTATGAGGTCCTCCATTCTGTTTATGTCTTCCACCTTCCGCAGCCACATTGCTGCAGTTGGTGGGGATTGCTGCTTCCACAGGTGTGGTATGCAGGATTTGGCTGCGTTATTTAAGTGTCTCAGTATGGATTTCTTATATCTTTTGGGAGACAGGGATGATAGATGAAGCAAGAAAAATGCCGGGTCCTCGGGAATCTGAAATTCTGTAAACTCTTGAGACGTGGAGCGAACCACATTCCAAAAGGGTGTCAACACCGGGCAGGACCAAAACATGTGTAATAACGTCCCCCTTTCCCCCTGACACCTCCAACAGAGTTCCGAGGATTCAGGAAAGATCTTGTGCAATCGACTAGGCGTGTAGTACCACCTAGTCAGGATCTTATAGTTGGTTTCTTGCACCTTAGTGCAAATGGAGGATTTAAGGGCAAAATCTATCATAGCCTGTCTCTGGCTCTCCGTGAATGTGCATTGGAGTTCCGACTCCCACCTTCCAAAGCATGCCAGGTTTGGCGGTTTAGAGGGTGTGTTTAGCAGCGTGTACATACTCGAGAGAACTCGTGTCAGAGGTTCCGTACCTGTCAAGAATTCTTCAAAGGAAGTCTTTGGCCTAGCGTAGAGGTGGGGGTCTGGGATGCTGTGTAGGAAGTGATGTATCTGTACCGCGTTCCAAAATGGTAACTGGTACCTGCCATTTGGGGCCGTCAGTTCCTCAATATTGGGCCATCTGTCATTCACCACGAAGTTGCCTGCCAGTGCTTGGTTATTATTTCTTAATGTCTGGAAGGTCATAGTGGAGTGCCCCGGGGGGAATCCGGGGTTCCCCAGGATCGGGGTCAAAGGGGACGTCTTGGTCGTCTGGGCGTTTTGGAGGGTCGCTTGTCTACATTGTCTGAGGGTGTTCCCGATCATTGGGTGGGTCTTTATTCCTGGGGGTAGGGGGTCATAGCACCAAAGCGCCGTCCCTAGGGGCGTCTCTGTCTATCCTTGTTCTATTTGGGCCCACATTTTCTGGTCTTGATGCCGTGTCCAGTCCACTACTCTCCCCAGATGTATCGATTGATAGTATTGTTTAACGTCCGGGAGCGCCAGACCTCCAGAGTGTTTGGGCGCCGTAAGCAGCGTGCGTGGTAGACGCGGCTTTTTGGCCGCCCAGACAAAACGGGTAAAGGTGGCCTGCACTAGTCTAAGATAACTGGGGGGTATTCTTATTGGAAGAGCCTGAAATAGGTACAGGAATTTGGGCAGAATACACATTTTTAGTAGGTTACATCTCCCAAACCAGGAGTGTATCCCTGTATGCCATTTTTCTAAGAGGGTTTTGGTTTTTGTCAATAAGGGGGGGAAGTTGGCTTCAAATATTTTTGTCAGGTCAGGTGGTATCTTCGTGCCTAAGTATGTCAATGTGGACGAGGTCCATCTAAATTTAAAGCCTGCCCGCAAAGTCAGATTGTCTCGTGTCGGTAGTGATATTCCCATGGCTTCAGACTTATTGTAATTAATTTTCAGGTTTGATATTCTCCCAAATGTCTCCAGTTCCTTAAGTAAGTAAGGCCCCTTTCACACTGGGGCGGTTTGCAAGCGCTATTGCGCTAAGAATAGCGCCTGCAAACCGACCCAAAACAGCTGTTGCTGTTCCTTCAGTGTGAAAGCCCGAGGGCTTTCACACTGAAGCGGTGCGCTTGCAGGACGCTCAAAAATGTCCTGCAAGCCGCATCTTTGGCTCGCTATAGGAGCGGTATATTTACCGCTCCTATAGCGCCCGGTCCCATTGAAAACAATGGGGGAGCGCGCCGAACCCGCCCGCAAAACGCCGCAATAGCGGCGGTTTGCGGGCGGTATTGACCCTTTTTCGGCCGCTCGCGGGGGGTAAAAACACCCCGCGAGCGGCCGCAATGCGCCGCTAAAACGCTGGTAAAGCGGCGCTAAATATACCGCCGCTTTACCGCCAGCGCCCCCACCGCTCCAGTGTGAAAGTAGCCTTAGGGAGTGAAGTCACTGGGTCCGTTAATGAAAAGAACATGTCGTCCGCGTAGGCAGATATTTTGTGATGCCGTCTCCCGTCTGGAACCCCGTGAATGTCCGTATTCAGTCTAATCGTGGAGAGTAATGGTTCTAGCGATAGTGCATATAATAAAGGGGATAAAGGGCAACCCTGCCGTGTGCCATTCACTATCGGAAAGGAGTCAGATAAGACTCCGTTGGCCTTCACTCGGGCTGTCGGGTTGCTGTAAATACCAGCTATACGGTTAATCATTTTCTCCCCTGTGGGTGAAGTTTTTATGCTGTTTTTCCACCCCTCGTTTTGGCACTGCTTGGGGACGTCCCAATGGTCTAAGAGAGGAGCTGTGTCAGTCGGTGAACATAAGAGAAAATAGGATTTTTTTGTACTCACCGTAAAATCCTTTTCTCTGTAGTTCACCGACTGACACAGCACCCGCCCCTCCGATTTTTGTCTACGTTATACTGCTTGTTGACATACTGAAGCTGCAATGCAGGCTGTGGGGTTGTTACCTAAGGGACCGCCCCTTGAGCGGAACTAGAAAGTTCTAGTTTTATTTTCACATGTTAACATGTAATGCCTAGTCTTCTCCTGAAGATGGCATAACAACCCAATGGTCTAAGAGAGGAGCTGTGTCAGTCGGTGAACTACAGAGAAAAGGATTTTACGGTGAGTACAAAAAATCCTATTTTTTTAAGCATAATATTGTATGTTTAAAAAATAAATGAAATGTAGAACATAATTTTGCTTGATACTTTGAATTACCCATTATAAAATATGTTAATTGTTTAAATACTGGGATATAAAAACAAAAGGAAACAAAATAAGTAAAATAAAAATTATATTTTATTAATATTAAAATGCAACAAACAAAAAGATATTACATTTTAACATATATAACATTTTGGACAAGCATACAGATATAAAGTATTCATAGACACAAATTGTAAGGATATTTCTTGAGAGAAGGAGGGAGAGAGAGAGAAGGAGGGAGAGAGAGGGAGAGAGAGAGAGAGAGGGAGAGAGAGAGAGAGAGAGAGAGGGGGGGAGGGAGACACACCTAATAAAACAATCATATAATTTTTTACAATAATGACAAATTTACAAACATTTTTTAGGAATATTATTGATAATATTCCATTGTTGTATAGAGAGAAGGAGAGAGAAAGGAGAGGGGGAGGGAGAGGGGAGGGAGAGGGGGGGGAGAGAGAGGAGGAGGGTGAGAGGGGGGAGGGAGAGGAGGAGGGAGAGAGAGAAGGAGGGAGAGAGGAGGAAGAGAGAGACGGAGGAGAGAGAGAGGAGAGAGAGGAGAGACAGAGGGGGAGGAGAGAAGGAGGGAGAGAGAGAGAAGGAGGGAGAGGGAGGGAGAGAGAGGGAGAGGAGAGAGCGAGAAGGGGAGAGGGAGAGGAGAGAGCGAGAAGGGGAGAGAGAGAGGAGGGAGAGAGAGACACACCTAATAAAACAATCATATCATTTTTTACAATAATGACAAATTTACAAACATTTTTTTAGGAATATTATTAATAATATTCCATTGTCGTATAGAGATAAGGAGAGAGAGAGAAGGGGGGGAGAAAGAGAGAGACAGAGAAGGAGAGAGAGAGACACACACCTAATAAAACGAACAATCATATAATTTTTTACAATAATGACAAATTTACAAACATTTTTTAGGAATATTATTGATAATATTCCATTGTCAGAGAGAGAGGGAGAGAGGGAGGGAGAGAGGAGGAGAGAGGGGAGAGAGAGGAGGAGAAGGAGAAGGAGAGAGAGAAGGAGGGAGAGAGAGAGAAGAAGGGGGGAGAGAGAGAGAAGGGGGGGGGGAGAGAGAAGGGGGAGAAGAGAGAGAGAGAAGGGGAGAGGAGAGAAAGGGAGAAGGGGAGAGGAGAGAGAGGGAGAGAAAAGGGGAGAGAGAGGGAGAGAAAAGGGGAGAGAACGGGAGGGAGGGGGAGAGAGAGAGAGAGAGAGAGACACACACACACACACCTAATAAAACAAACAATCATATATTTTTTTACAATAATAACACATTTACAAACATTTTTTAGGAATATTATTGAGAATATTCCATTGTCGTATAGAGATAAGGAGAGAGAGAGACCGGGGAAGAGAGAGGTGTGAAGCAGAGAGAGAGAGGCGAGAGAGAGAGACACACACCTAATAAAACAATCATAATTTTTTACAATAATGACAAATTTACAAACATTTTTTAGGAATATTATTGATAATATTCCATTGTCGTATAGAGAGAGAGAGAGGAGAGAGAGAGAGAGAGAGAGAGAGACAAGAGAGAAGGAGAGGGAGAGAGAGGGGGGAGGGAGACACACCTAATAAAACAAGCAATCATATAATTTTTTACAATAATGACAAATTTACAAACATTTTTTAGGAATATTATTGAGAATATTCCATTGTCGTATAGAGAGAAGGAGAGAGAGAGAAGGAGAGAGAGAGAGAAGGGGGAGAGAGAGAGAAGGGGGGAGAGAGAGAAGGGGAGAGAGAAGGAGAGAGAGAGAAGGGGAGAGAGAGAAGGAGAGAGAGAGAGAAGGGGGAGAGAGAGAAGGGGGAGAGAGAGAAGGAGAGAGAGAGAGAGAGAGAGGGAAGGGGGGAGAAAGAGAGAGAGAAGGAGAGCGAGAAGGGGGGGAGAGAGAGAGAGAAGGAGGAGAGAGAGAGAGGGGGAGAGAGAGGGAGAGGGGAGAGAGAGGGGAGAGAGAAGGGGGGAGAGAGGGAAGGAGGGAGGGGGGGGAGAGAGATAAAGAGAAGGAGGGAGAGAGAAGGAGAGAGGGAGAGAGAGAGAGAGGGGGAGGGAGACACACCTAATAAAACAAGCAATCATATCATTTTTTACAATAATGACAAGTTTACAAACATTTTTTAGGAATATTATTGAGAATATTCCATTGTCGTATAGAGAGAAGGAGAGAGAGAGAAGGGGGGAGAGAGAAGGGGGGAGAGAGAGAGAGAAGGGGGGAGAGAGAGAGAAGGGGGGGAGAGAGAGAGAGAAGGGGGGGAGAGAGAGAGAGAAGGGGGGAGTGAGAGAGAGAGGGGGGGGAGAGAGAGAGAAGGGAGAGAGAGAGAGAGGAGAGAGAGAGAGAAGGAGAGAGAGAAGGGGGGGAGAGAGAGAGAGAAGGAGGGGAGAGAGAGAGAGAGAAGGAGGAGGGGAGAGAGAGAGAGAAGGCGGGGGAGAGAGAGGAGAGAGAAGGAGAGAGAAGGGGGAGAGAGAAGGGGGAGAGAGAAGGAGGGAGGGCGAGAGAGAGATAAAGAGAAGGAGGGAGAGAGAAGGAGAGAGAGAGAGAGAAGAGAGAGAGAGAGGGGGAGGGAGACACACCTAATAAAACAAACAATCATATAATTTTTTACAATAATGACAAATTTACAAAAAATTTTTAGGAATATTGATAATATTCCATTGTCGTATAGAGAGAAGGAGAGAGAGAGAAGGAGAGAGAGAGAGAGAGAGAAGGAGAAAAGTAATGAAAGGGTGAAAATGGAGGACCATATGAAAGGGAGGTATTCCTATTTAAAAAAAATATATAATAATATAAAAAAAAATTAGGAAACAATGAAAGGGAGGAAGTCCAGAAAAAAAAAGGAAGAGGAGATGAAAGGGGGGAATTCATTAAAAAAAGGAGGAAGATTTGAAAGGGCCGAAGTCCAGGAAAAAAGACGACATGAAAGTGATGAGGTCCATGAATAAATAAAATATTTTTACAGATGAAAGGGAGGAAGTCCTGGAAAAAATAAGAGGAGTAGAAATTGAGTAAGTCATGAAAAAAAGAGGAAGAGATGAAAGGGAGGAATTCATTAAAAAAAGGAGGAAGATTTGAAAGGGCCGAAGTCCAGGAAAAAAGAAGACATGAAAGTGATGAGGTCAATGAATAAAAAAAATATTTTTAAAGATGAAAGAGAGGAAGTCTTTGACAAAATAAGAGGAGTAGAAAGTGAGTAAGTGATGAAAAAAAGAGGAAGAGATGAAAGGGAGGAGTTCATTAAAAAAAAGGAGGAAGAGCTGAAAGGGCGGATGTCCTGGAAAAAAGAAGACATGAAAGTGATGAAGTCCATGAATAAAAAAAAAAAAGTTTTAGAGATGAAAGGGAGGAAGTCCTGAAAAAAAGAGGAAGAGATGGAAGGGAGGATTTCTTAAAAAAATGTATGGACAGCTGAAAGGGAGGAAGTCATGAAAAAAAAAAAAGGGGGGGATGAAATTGAGGAATTTTTGAATAATAATAAAAAATATATATAATAAACAAAAGAAGAAGAAGAAAAAGGAGGAAGAGCTAAAAGTGAGGAAGTCCAGAAACATAAAAATAAAAAAGAAGAGATGAAAGGCAGGAAGTCAAGAAAATAGAGGAAGAGATGAAAGGGAGGAAGTCTTTCAAAAAAGAAGGAATGCCTAAAAAAAATTGAGGAATGCGTAAAAGTTTTGAAAGATGAAATGGAGGAAAGGCATGAACACATGAAAAGCTAGCAAGTCATGATAGGGTGAAAAGGAGGAAGCCGTTAAAAGGGAGGAAGACATAAAATGTTGAAAAGGAGTCAGAAATAAAAGGGAGAAAGGAATTAAAAAAAAAAAAAAAAAAAAAATCGAGGAAGGCATGAAAAAAAAAGAGAAAGACATAAAATGGTGAAAAGATGAAAGGGAGGAAGGCATGAAAAAGGGAGGAAGGAAGTAAGGAAGAAAAAAAGGAATGAATAAGGGAAGGTTGTTAGGTGAAAGAGGGCATAAACACAGAAAAATATAGTAATGGGTAGTGATCGATTGCATAAAAATAACATTAAAAAAATAAAAATTTGTTTTGCGCATGATTTTGATATATCAAATCCACTTGTCTTTTGAATCTATGGAAACAACAAAAACAAAATAAATAAAATAAAATAAAAAAAATACAAATAAATTTAAGTGAAAAATATTGATATAAAAAAAGGAAGATAGATCACACACACACACACACACACATTAAATTTGTAAATATTACCTGAAAGACAAAAGCTGTACACTAAAACGATACGTTCCCCGAGATATACAAGATGGTCAGTATCTGCAATTTTATTAAAAAAATAAAACAACATTAGTACATCATATAAAGAGTTAAACAAATAAAAAAAAAAGAAGAAAAGTATTAAAATAAAATTGTATTATTTACATACCTTTAATTATATTCAAGCAAGCGTTAACCAATATAAATTACTTCTTGACGTGTAGCAAGCCAAAATAATAAAAAAAATCTAAGGAAAAATAAAATAAATAAATACATCAATTATTAATTCATAAAACAGATAACATAACACAAATGAAATTCAAATATAAAAAAAATTCACATACATGACTATCATATAAAAGATTAGAAATTTTTTGAAATAAAATAAACTCAGATTATTTAGAAAAATATGTTAGTTATATAAAACAATTCTAATATTATGGCTTTTAATCCCCACCGAAAAAAAAAAAATTTATACACTATAGAATAAAAAAAAAATATACACAATAATAAAAATTAAACAATTAAGAAATTATCAATTAAAAATACAACATATTGGCTAAAATATCGATTTAAAAATTACCGCTACACCGATTATTTACATTAAAAAAAAAAAAAGAATTACTAAGGCAGGAATTATACATTAAAAGGCATTATTATTATTAATAAGAAATATTAAAAAGATAATAAGACTTACCTTGTTTTTCTGGTCGAAATTTTCGATCTTCAAAACGAATTTTCCCGCCTGTGCTGAGTTGCTCCTTCTCCCTCGTGTGCTCAGGTAATACTGACCAGGTATACCTGGTCAGTATTACCATATTGCCATTCCTAACAATGGCGTTTTTTGAAACTCCCACCGAACGTGACTGTCGTGATGACGTAACGTTCGGTTTGAAGTCTCGCGCAATCTCGGGTCAGGCAGCCGCACTGACTCCTGGGAGCTATGACACAAGCTCCCATGAGACAGTGTGGGCTAGGGGATATTACGTAATAGCCGTAATATCCCCGCCCATATCTGAGGGACCGAGAACCAGGAAGCGATGGATGGCAAGAAGAAGAAAAACTAACGGTAAGTTAAAAAAAAAAAAAAAAAATGCCTTTTCGGATCGAGGAAGGTGAGTATTTTTTTTTATAGGTTTTAAAAACGGGTGGCGCTCCGCTTTGAAATTAAGTTATTTGAATATATTTTATTTATTTAATTTATGACATTTTTTTTTTAATCATTATCATGACAAACCACCCCCCCCCCCCCCTCTACCTTTAACAATAAAAATTAGACTACAAAGACATGCTATGTGTAGAGGAAGGACACCCAGACATGTCTTATAAAATTGTTATGGTACATTTTCTGATGGTATAGCTTTAGTTTAGAATTTGTAATCAGTCATTCTACCTAAACTTATGATTAATGATAAGGGTACTAAAAAATGAGCGTAAACATCTAACACAAACATATATAAATGTTTAAATACATTATTTATCTCTTTATTTTGTCTTACTCTTTCAATTCGTTTTTGAATATAATGCATAGACTATGTATCAAAAATATGTTTCATTTCTTTAATACTTATTATAAAAAAAAAATGTATTTATATTTTTATATTTTAGACTATTGGTGATTTTTTTGACATAAGTCCTGGATCATCTTGTGAATTAACACAATCAGAGATTTCTGAGGTACCTATTATGATCTATTTTATCGTTTAATTTAATTAAATAATTACATCTAAATAAACATAATATATTTTTTTTTTAGAGTTCTATTGAGGATATTATTAGTAACCATGGTACCCAATCAGAGGAAGAAATTAGTGAGGTTGGTATACAAGCATTCTTTCTAAGGCATAACAAACATGATTTTTAAATTGGAATCGCAAGAATCAAAACAATAATTTTTTTTTTGTCAGGGGCTTTGACCCGTTGTTTTATCAGTTCTGATAACCATTTGAGTTATACACAGATCCATGCTCAACAGGCATATGACGTTTCTGTCTCCACTTACTGTGCTGAGACGTAACATGAGACGTAACATGTAACAGAACCATCTCTTTTTTTCCCGCCGTGATTCTCGGTGGTTTTTAACATGGCATGTTTCCTATGCAAAACACTGCAATGGAGCATACACACGGCCTGGAAACACAGGAAAGCATGTTCTCCGTTTTCCCCTTGGGTTTCACAGCGTATTTTTTACAGCAGGGAAAGCCGGTCGTGTCTACGAGGCATTACAGTTAAAGTGGAAGTAAACCCCCCTATCGTTTTCAGCCAAGGAAGCTGCCATCTTTGCCTCTGTTTAATCTTCAACTGCCACGGTGCTGCACATGTGATCCGTTATGACATCAGCCATTGGATGGTTTGACTGTTTGGTTGAGAGCACAGCCAATGTACAGTTAGCATTCCCGGCATGCCTTTTTTTTTTTTTGAAACTGTTAAATCGATGGGTTTACTTCCACTTTAACTTATGTACTGTAGTATAAGCTGAGTTTTTCAGCACATTTTCGGGTGCTGAAAATGCCCCCCTTCGGGTTATTCTGTAGGCAAGCACTTTTCTGCAGCAGAGAATGACATTTTCAGATCCGACTTTGGGGCCCCGTATCTCTGGGCCACTTGGTGCTAGGAAAATTTAGTATGCAAACCCAGTGGAACTAGCACTACAATATATCCAAAGATGGGGATCCTATCACCAAGTGTCCCCGAGATAAGGGGCCCCAAAGTCGGTTAGGAAAATGTCATTCTCTGCTGCAGAAAAGTGCTTGACATTTTCCAAACAAATTTTGGGGCCCATGTTTCTCGGGTCCACTTGGTGCTAGGAACCCCACAACTGATATGCTGTACTGCTACTTCCACTGGGTTTGCACACCAAATTTGGGGTTCCTAGCACCAAGTGGCCCCGAGATATGGGGCCCCAAAGTCGGTCAAATGTGTCCATCGGCAGCAATGTCATTTATGGACCTTTTGGGTGTAGAGACTTCAAATTTAACCCTTAACTACCAAATTTGAAGTTTTGGTGACCTATAGCTGCAAATAGTCACAGTGAGGCTGCAAATGGTCTTTGTTGACCCTCTTTTCCACTTACAGTAGCTGGGCATTTCACACCCTAGGCTTATACTCGAGTCAATAAGTTTTAACAGTATTTTGTGGTAAAATTAGGTGCCTCGCCTTATATTCATGGTCGGCTTATACTCGAGTATATAGGGTATATGGACAAACACAGTTCATTTTTTTGGTTCATCTTTACAGGAAGTATCACAATTGCTCATTGAGATGAATGCTAGCTCCAATTTTAGTGATGTGGAATGTTTCCAAAAGGACCCCGAATTGCCGAGTGTGGAAGCTGTTCCACACACACTTGACCCTGAAGATCACCTCTCAGGAACACAATGGTGCACATGTGGGAAATGTGTCAAAATGCCAACAGTAGACGAGTCACTCTGCTGTAAATAGGTGTCCAAGTTGGAGGAATATTTAGAAAACGATGTGCTATGCATAACAGAAAAAATGGAATACAAATAAAAATGTCTAGATATTGAGACTTTATTTTTTTTTATAATTTTTTTCTCTCTTTTTTTTCTTTCTTTTTTTCCTTCCACTTCAGCAATATTCAAGAGATTATTATTCAACTTCGTGTTCATTTTTATCTCTCGTTATATTTCACATCATTGTGGAGTTTTATTTCTAAGAAATTTAAATCGTGAGACTTATCATACATTATTTGTTCTAATCTCTTTTAGATTTTTGTTACTCTTTTATAGTGTGTGGGGTTTTTCTTTTTCCTATTTCTTTTCCCTCCCATCCCCCCCAATCCCCCCTCCCGATTTCCCAATACCTCTCGTCTTTTCTTTTTTTTTATGAGGCTTAGAATCTCTCTCCAAAATTTTTTTATTTTTGGGCATTCCCACCAAATATGGGCCATTGTGCCCAACTTATTGCATCCCCTCCAACAATTCTGTGGGTTATCTATATGAAATTTGTTAAGTTTATCAGGTGTCCTATACCATCTGGAGAGGCATTTATAGTTCATCTCCGCCGTCGCGGTGTCAATAGCTGATTTATGGGTTAATTGCAATATTTTTTTGATTTTGTGCATATAATCATGTGCGCCCAATTCCGTGCCCCATTTTAAGAAAAAAGGCGGTATCTCCGGTTTCTCCTCTGCAAGAATAGCTCTGTATAGCCGAGATATTGTTTTCTTTTTTTTTGCCCCTGTTTCAGCGCAGATTTTTTCCAGTGCTGTATAATTTTCTTTTGTTCTTATCGGTTGAGGGAGGCTTCTTACAAAATGGACCAACTGTAGATATCGCCACTCATTTATTCTTATTTGTGTTACATTGTGCTGCAATTCTACTAGTGTTTTTAATCTTCCTTTATCTATTATGTCTTTCAATTGTGTGTTTTCCCCTAACCATTGACCCCCTACGTGTCTTTTTCCTGGTGGAAAATACTCATTATCACTCAAAATCATTAACGGTGAATTATACTTCCATTTGTATTGTTTGTGTAATAAATCCCATATTTTTAATACATTTTTTTGTTATTTTTTTGTGTGTCAGTGCCCAAACCTCTTAAATATGGAGGAATCCAAATTACCTTTCTTAAACTTTTTTCACTTATGATACTCTCCATTTTAACCCAGTGTTTACCTTCTGTTTCCCGTACCCACTCTATTGCTCGTGATACCGTGACCGCGTAATAGTATTTTTTTTAGGTCTGGGATACCCATTCCTCCTTGATCCTTGTTCTGCTTCAAAGTGTTGCGAGAGATCCTAGGTTTGCTTATTATAGAATTTAAAGTTTGAAAATAATAGTCTGGGAGCGGGATTGGTAGCATTGAAAATTTATAAGTAACTTTAGGTAAGAGCACCATTTTAACTGTATTGATCCGGCCAAACCATGACAGGGGCCTTAGGGATAGTTTTTTGGTCTCCTTTTTGATTTCGTCTAATAGTGGAATATAGTTCTCGCTAAATAGTCGTTCTACTGAATTTGCTAATTTAACCCCCAGATATTTTAACCCTTTCTTCCTCCAGGGGAATGGATATTCTTTTTGTATCTCATGTGCCTCATTAGATTCCATATTTATATTCAAGATTTCCGATTTATTCAGGTTGATTTTAAAGTTTGCTATTTCTCCGTATTGTTGTAGCGTTTCAATCAGTCGAGGCATTGTATTTTTAGGTTCGGAGACGTAGAACAGCAGGTCGTCGGCAAAAGCCGCGACCTTATGCTCGACGTCGCCGATTTTTATTCCCCTGATGTCCTTATTTGCTCTAATTGTTGCTAGTAGTGGTTCCAGCGAAAGCACAAAAAGAAGTGGGGACAGGGGACAACCTTGTCTCGTCCCATTTCTCATTATAAAAGGAGTTGAGTGATCCCCATTGATTTTTACTGTTGCAGTCGGTGCATCATATAATACCCTAATTCTTTGTATCATCCTATCGCCCAAACCCATGTGTTTCAATGTCGCCATCATGAGCCCCCCAGTCTACTCTGTCAAATGCTTTTTCAGCATCAATTGACAGAAATAGACCTGGGGGCCCATGGACTTTCATTTTTTGCAGCAGGAGGAGTGTTCTGACTCCGTTGTCGCTGCCCTCTCTTCCTGAGACAAAGCCTACCTGATCCATATGGACCAATTCACTCATTTTGTCTCTTAGCCTGTTTGCTAGGACTTTTGCATAGAGTTTTGTGTCACAGTTCAGGAGTGAAATTGGTCTATAGCTTGAGCATAGCATTTCGTCTTTACCTTCCTTTAAGATTATAGTTATCTGTGCTCTCTGTGCTTCTGAGCTTAACCCGTAATCTACACCGAGTCCGTTCATGTAATTACAGAGCCTAGGTATCAGGATTTTCTCAAATTTCCTAAAATATTTCATGGGAAATCCATCCAGGCCTGGGCTTTTCCCTGTTGGTGTTTCTAGGATAGCTTTTTTAATTTCCTGCTCCGTGATAGGGCTTTCTAACTCTTCGCTGTCATTTAGATTTAATTGATGGATTCCTGATTCTTCTAAAAACTGTTTTATTACGGTTGTTTTACCTTTTCCTACATTGCCTTTTTTAACATCATAGAGTGTGCTGTAGTAGTTTCGAAAAACTTCTGCTATCTCTTTTGTTTTGTAGACTGCTTCTCCTTGTTTATTTCGAATTTTTTCGATGTCATTTCTCGACTTTTCCTTCCTCAGGGTCTTTGCCAGGTGTTTCCCAATTTTATTGCCGCTCAGGTATTTTCTTCTCAGAATTCTATTGAAAACCCTTTTTGTATCCTGTGTTAATAGATCTTTTAATTCTTCTCTTTTGGATGTCAGTTGATGGTATATTTCTTGATGTCTCCTTTCAGGTCTTTTGTGTAGCTGTTCTAGTTCGTAAATTTCCTCTGTTAGGCTTCTAGTTTCCTTTTCTCTCGCCTTTTTTTCCCCGCCCCCATAGATATAAATATACCTTGTGTGTTTCCCATAGGGTAGAATATGGTATATCTTGTGTATCGTTAATTTCGAAAAAGTGCGTCAATTCTTCGCTTATTTTTTCTACATCTTGATTTTCACTGAGAAGCGCTTCATTTAGAGACCAGTTAAAAGCTGGTCTCTGTGTTTTCATTTCTTCTATAGTCAACATTACTGGGGAGTGGTCTGAAAGAGTAGCAATCCCTATTTCAACGTCTGTCACTTTAGTCAGTGTAATGTGATCAATTAAGAAATAATCCATATGTGCATACGTCCCATGTACAGGGGAGAAGAAGGTGTAGTCTCGTACTTTGGGGTGTAGAGCTCTCCATGCATCCACTAGTTGGTTTTGGTGAAGTTTTTGTTTCAGTTTTTTAAGGGACATCTGTCTCATCCCCTGTACATGGGACGCACTATCCTCTTGTGGGCTCAAACATATGTTTAGGTCGCCTGCCATTATTACTATCCCTCTCCTGAACTGTGCAAGGGTCCCTATCATCTTCTTTACAAACTCTGCTGGCTTTTTATTTGGAGCATATATATTTCCCAGAGTACATTCTGTTTCCCCTATATGTCCTTTTAGAAAGAGGAATCTCAGGTTTATTCAGTCCTCGGACGTTATATGTCAGAAACTTAATCTTACATTAAATTTTTTCCTTTTTCTTATCACAAGACGAGAGGTATTGTTCCCTAAACCATCTATCTCCCCCCCTCCTCCCTCCCCTCCAACCCTCCCTAATCCCCCTCCCTCCTCTCCGCCCCCCCCTCTCCCCCCATCTTTCCCCCCCTCCTCTCGGTCAATACTGACCCCTAGACCGTAAGCTGGAGCGAATCTCATTCCTGCCCCAGGTCTTCTCACCTCAAGGTGTGGTTCTGAGCCCACCTAACACTCTGCGCCCCTCCCATGGGCTAATCCCAGGAGGGGAGTGGAGTGCCCGTACAGTGTACGGTGCAGAGTTCTCCTCCCTCAGTTTTCCAAGGTTCTCCCCCCGGCCCAATCTCGCTCCCCCCGAGGAAAAATAAAAAAAAAAGGGAAAAAAATAGGGTATATCCCTCAATAATAAACAATCTAACCTAACCCTTCTCTTTGCGACCATTCTGGGATTTCAATCTCTTGTATTTCTAATTTTTTACAGAATTCTGGGAGCTCTTCTGGAAATCTAAGTTTCGCAGATCTACCCTCCTTGTAGCCCACCAGGCAGGCCGGGAAACCCCAGATGTATTTCACATTATCTACTCTCAGTTGTGTTAATAGAGGTCTAAGTAATCTCCTCCTGGCCAGCGTTTCCGGGGCCAGGTCTAAAAAAATTTGCAGTTCTGTTCCATTGATTTTTAATGGGGGTTTTCCTCTTAGATTGTTCCATATTGCCGCCTTGTCCTCATAGTTCTAAAACTTTACCAGGATGTCTCTAGGGCTTTCAGTTGGAATATGTTGAGGTTTCCTGAATCTATATATCCTGTCTATTCTCAGCTCCATCTCAGGGCTTTTATTCCAAACCGGTTTGAGGATCTCTTTTATTGTTTTCCTAAGATCTTCGCCGTTTTCTTCCGCAAGTGCGCATATTCTTAAATTCTGTCTTCTATTTTGATTTTCAATTTCCTCTAGTTTATGGTTCAATCTTCTTTGGTTCAGCTTTGTCTCCCTAAGCTGTTCTTGTATCTTGATCATCTCCTGGGTGTATTTATCTGTTTTATTCTCGATTTCCTCTATGCGGTTTAGTAGGTGGCTTAAGTCTGATCGAAGTGCTGGAATATCCTTTTTGATTGAATTTTCCATTCTCAATAACATCTCAGATATTTCCGTTTTAGTTGGCATCTGGGGGTTCATAGCTTGTTCTACTGGGGTACTTCTATCCATCTCGGATTCTAGGGTAACCTCCCCTCCTGAGGCTTCAGCCACTTCTTTTTTTTTTAGTTTGCTCCTTTTTCTTAGCTTGTTTGCTCATTTGTTGTTTTTCTGGGCCTAGGCCTAGGCCTGGGCTTTTCGGACTCGGTCCTTTTACCATATAATGTGTAATTACACTTGTATTTGCTTTGTCTTTAGGAGTTTTAGGTTCGGCTCCTTTCGTGATCTTGCCTTTCATACTAGATGTCCTCTTTAATATACTACGTAGTTTCTAAGCAGATAGAGAACTTCAAGCTACGGCCTATAGGCCCTAGTCCAATCCAGTTGAAAGTTGCACTAAAGGTAAATGCCCCGGCTCTTGCGCAATTATATTGAGATTTATAGAGAGGGTTTTGTTGAAAATTCCTTCAATATTAAGTACTTGGGGGGAGGAAAAAAAAAAGGGAAAAAAAAAGGGGGGGGGGTGGGGGGAGCGGGTCCTCCTCCTTATATCTCTACGTCGCTTCAGGTCTCACTATTTATTTTGGCCTGGGATTTTTATTTTTATTCCCCCTGCTAGGGATCCCCGCCTGTGAGTCGGTTTTTACCGTTTTGTCTTTTCCAAAAAAAGAAAGGTTAAGGAAAGAGACCAGGACTATATGACCTGTAAGAGACTTATTTATATGTACTGTCTTAACCCATACACAGATAGTGTTTTCTGCAGTCTTATGTGTCCAGGTTGACCAGTGTCACGTGTCTTATATCTAGTTTTATCTCTTTCCTTAAATATAAAGAATCGAATTTATAGCCTTGAAGAGAGAACAACCCAAAAAAAAAAAGAGAACGAGAAAGCACCACACAAAAAAAAAAAAGGAAAACTCTCAGGGTGTCACGTTTTAAGTATCTTGCAGTCTTTTACCCTGCATATGAATATAGCTCCCAGTTAGTGCTAAATTTCTGCGTAGAAAGTTTGTCTGGTTATAGCTACGTTGTTATCCTTATTTTACTGGGGTTGGTGGATGGATCTGTGACTGCTATGGGATAGAGTGTTTTTCTTTTTCTCTTCCTTCCGTGTCATTCAGGTTCCCGGCTATAACTTTAAATTTATACCTGGATCCTGTTCCTGTTTTATAGACTCGCTCCTTCTCTCATATGTCTCTATGTGCGTTTCTCTTCTAAGCATAAATAATTTATATGTTCATATGTCACATTTACATTTTTTTTTTCTGTATCCTTTCCTCAAAATCTCCCATGATATTCTGCAATATTCATTTTGAAAGGACTTCGTGTAATAACATGGGAGAGCGGTAAATTGAGACTCACCTCGTCCAGTATAGTCCTCTACGATACAGTCAGGTAACAGGCATACAACCCCCCTTTGGAGGGGACTTACCCTTGTTCAGATAGGGTCCGTGGAACTCTGTTACCTTGCTGCACGTCTCATTGATGTATATGGCGTCCAACCGAGCAGGGGGGGGGGGGGAAGCGCTGGAGAAGGAAGTGAGCCGGGGGGATGATGGAAAGAAAGGCAGCCGCCTCTATCCGGCGGCGGCGTCTCTTGTCTCTCTCAGCGCATCAGTATGCTCAGCGCGCCATTTACTTCCAGGGACGTCGGCCGGCTGGTGCGGTGTCTACCTCGTGCAGAGGGATTCGTTCCCGAGAGTCATGCCTCTTCCACCCACTCTGCATGTTCTCGGTCTCACTCTGCTCTGATGTTGCGTGGGTCAGGCCACTCCCTCCATGAGGCCAATCGCGTCCTCACACTACCCATCCCGCTAGATATTGAGACTTTAGGCTGTTGCATACGGTGGAGTCGATTTGTTAGCCAGTCTACATGTGAGAATCATAGTAACAGGTATAAATTGGTTACTAATTGTGATATTTTTTTTTTTATTTATTATACATTTACAGTAATTTTTTATTTTTTTATAGAATCTTAAGAAAAGCAGCTTATCGCTCATTTACAACATTCACATACGATTTCCTTGGTCCAAAAGTCCGTATTCCAATTCCAGCATGTGTTGTAAGAAATATCAGAGATACATTTCCCGACCCAGAAGGAAAATATGTTGGCTTCTATTACTATTCTGACATACCAGCTGGCGATATGGCAGTTGATTTTTAAAAATGTGTTCTTTTTTTAATGTTTTTTGTTTAAAATCACAATAAAAAAAAATGTAATGTTAAGATTATATATATATATATATATACATATACATATATACACACACACACACACACACACACACACATACATACATATACATACATACACACACACACACACACATACATACATACATATACATACATACACACACACACACACATATATACACACACACCTTACATTTTGTTGAAAGTTGAAAATATATTTGTTCAATAAAAACTTTATTTCATAAATTATCTTGCTTGAAATTAATATATGACATATTTAGGTTGATAAGATAGATAAAAAAAAAAAATATTGTGTATGTACAAAATCTCTTGCATTTGGGTGTACTTATTATGTGTAAAGCAGGAGAACAGTTCATCAGCACTATACATAAGACCTGTTCATCAGACACCACGCAGAATAATGCTGTATGATGAAGTCACGTCTTTGTTAAAATTCAGTAAAACATGCCTGCAAAAACAAATGGAGAGGGAGATGTAGAGATTTTATATCTAAATATCTATATTTCAATAATGCTGCACCTAAATATGTACTTCCAAATAATAATTTAATAACGTAGCATTACTATATACATATGTGTGTGTGTGTCTGTTTACATATATTAGAAATAATTGTGCATTTCAGAAAAAAACTCTTGATATGTTTTAATATATGCCTGGTGGGATGGCCAGCTTTATTGTCGCTAGTATGAATTTACCGTGTTGCACCACACTATAAAATTTCACCAAAAATAATGTATTAATGTGTTTGTGTAAATTATATAAATATACACACACACACACACACTACAAATTATATATATTACCCAAAAAAAGAGTTTGATATTAAAAAACTATTTTTTTTTTAACAATTATAATTTTATTTTAAACACAAAATAAAATAACAAAGCACTATTATTTCAATTCTTTGAAAGCAGCAATTTATTTATAAATTTAAAATTATAAAGATTATGCATTTGAAATATTTGTTTCAGCAGACATGGATTTTCTGTAAAGAACAAGCAGATATTGAATTTCAAAAAGTGTTAATACCTCTTAATTTTTATTATTTGGTTTATTAATCATATTTAGTAAAGTTTGAACACTTACAAATACATAAATGGTATATACAGTAACTGTAAACAAAGTTGCATTTTAAACTACGGTATAAAGACAATTCTAAAAAAAAAAAAATGCATCTAAACCAAAACAAAAAATTAATTATGTTCCGAAATGTATTTCAAATGAGTGAACATAATCAATAAGCATTTGATCTCCTACCAACCAAGAATAATTCTGTCTCCCACAGAATTCACTACAGTAAGTGCTTGTGAGGTTAAACGATTAGTCCTGTCAATCCAAGATATTACCAATGACAACAAGTTATGTTTCAAAAAGACACCTGTCCACTAAATCTCATTTTGGCATTCTACAGACCCTATTAAAATGGGCGTTACGAGAAGGCCCTCCAGAGATTTTTTTCAGGGGGACAGGATTGAATGCTCCATTCAGCTGTATGTGCCAGCGCATGTCAGTCTTTGCATGTCAGATGAGTTTCTCTACTAAAATACTATTTTTATTTTTTTTGATAATATATATTATTGTAATCACAGAATTGCTAGCTATTATGTTTCTTTGACATTTCTTTATCAGTTGGCAAACATTACAAAATTAACTATGGTCTCAAATAAGTATTTTGTAAACTGTAACATGAATTTGTTATAACAATCATAATGACACCAATTTACTCACAATTATTTAGTATTCTCCATAAAAAAAAAAGGGAACAACAGCGGTTTAATCAGTAACAATTTGTTACGGTCTCCATTAGGGGTGCAACGGATTAAAAAACTCACGGATCGGATCGATCCTCGGATCAGGAGTCACGGATCGGATCATTTTTCGGATCAGCAAATAATTGAATTTGCAAAAACCTGTGAAAATTCCGCCACCATATAGTCCCCACTGTAATATCCACGTCATCTCCCCCACTGTAATACCCACGTCATCTCCCTCACTGTAATATCCACGTCATCTCCCCCCACTGTAATATCCACGTCCTCTCCCCCCACTGTAATATCCACGTCATCTCCCCCCACTGTAATATTGGCTGGGTATCGCAGAGTATTGGCTGGGTATCGCAGAGTATTGGCTGGGTATCGCAGAGTATTGGCTGGGTAATGCAGAGTATCGCAGAGTATTGGCTGGGTAATGCAGAGTATCGCAGAGTATTGGCTGGGTAATGCAGAGTATCGCAGAGTATTGGCTGGGTAATGCAGAGTATCGCAGAGTATTGGCTGGGTAATGCAGAGTATATGCAGGGTAATGCAGAGTATATGCAGAGTATATGCAGGGTAATGCAGAGTAAATGCAGGGTAATGCAGGATATTTGACGGAGCGATCACATTGTAAACAGTGGCCGGGTGTACCAAGATGGCCGCCGCTCCGGAGCTAGGCCGAAGCCGCGGCCTTTCCTAAGGCCGCCGGGTGTACAAAGATGGCCGCCGCCGCTCCAGAGCTAGGCCGAAGCCGCGGCCTTTCCTAAGGCCGAGGCCGCGGAGCGCTCCGCAGATCGCGGGGTGTGCCAATCCGAACGGGGTGGCCCGTTCGGATCACGGATCGGCGACGATCCGTTGCACCCCTAGTCTCCATAGAACATGCTGTAATAAACATTTTTATCATTCTTTGAAAATTAATATGTTTTCAGCACCAAAATATTGCTTTAGAAAAAAATGTGCCCGTTAATAACTAAGCCATTCTCAACATTCTAGAATCAAGAAGAGGAGGTAGTGGCGCGCAAACTAAACTAAATATTAAAAGACAGACAGTATCAGGTCATAAATATAAAAAGCCAGAAGGTAAGCTCTGGGTCGGTAATAAGGCATGAAACAAACAATATGTGCATACACTGATGTGATAAAATCATGTGATAAAAAAACAATCCGGATTAAAAATGCATCATATAAAATCGCATGATGTAGCTAATATAATAATCAATCCAGTGATGGTAAGATAAATAAAGGACGTGATAAAAGTAAATATATACAACGCATAAATAGTGCATCCAAAGAAGCTGTGTGAGAAGGGGTGATCCAAACGGCTAAAAACAATATATCATAAAAGTGATATAAAAGATAAAGTGCAAAGGAGCAGGGGAGACTAGAAGAGTCTCATAACAAAAGAAAATGGTAACGAATCCGTGTGAATTAAATCAAAACAAAGGATGGACTGGAGTGAAAGAAGTGGTGCGCAGCGATTAATGATTCGCAAAATATAAAAGTCCAAGAAAGGAGTCCATATGTGGCATATATGCCGAGTGATGGTGGAGTCTTCTATCCGACAGGTGGCAGGCTATCAGTGCTGGGGTTTCCAATGGTTAACGTGAATACACT
>CM053028.1:434275125-434395125 GCA_028564925.1 Lithobates sylvaticus | reverse complement strand
ATAATCAAACACAGCTGGACTCAAATGAAGGTGTAAAACCATCTCAAGGATGATCAGAAATGAACAGCACCTGAGTTAAATATATGAGTGTCACAGCAAAGGGTCTGAATACCTTAGCACCATGTGATATTTCAGTTTTTCTTTTTTAATAAATCTGCAAAAATGTCAACAATTCTGTGTTTTCTGTCATTATGGGTTGCTGTGTACATTAATGAGGAAAAAAATGAACTTAAATGATTTTAGCAAATGGCTGCAATATAACAGAGTGAAAAATTGAAGGGGGTCCCCACTGTGTATTGCAATATATATATATATATATATATATATATATATATATATATATATATATATATATATATATATATATATATATATATATATATATATATATATATATATATATATATATATATATATATTTATTTCTAATTTCTTGAGGCCCAAAAATGCCAGGACAATACAAATATCCCCAAATGACCCCTTTTTTGGAAGGTAGACAGTCCAAGGTATTTAGTAAGCGGCATGGCAAGTTTTGTAAAGTTGTAATTTGTCACAATTTTTTGGAAAATTCAAAAATTAATAATATATTATTTTTTTGACAATGTTCATGTACATGCTGTTACCAGTGCAGTACAGCGTCGTCATAACTGGTGTGATGGTGATCCTGCCACATGAGAAACGTTGCGAGAGAAAGTCATAGGACGTCCACCCAGAATAACAAATGTCCCACTCAGCCATCATTCCTCTATAGGCTGGGCAGGAACTGGTTAATAGGGTGTATAGGAGGTACATGGCATATCAAAAGAACAGGGCACGTAAAGCATATATGGGGTGAAAAATAAGGAACGCAAAGCCACCACGAACGATTAACTCAGCAGAAGAGCTACAATACATGGGTGGAAATGTAATAGGAGACAGACAGCGAGAAGTGGTACAAGCAGGGCCGTCTTTAACGCAGGGCAAAAGGGGCAGCTGCCCAGGGCCCTGTCATTGTTGGGGGCCCTGCGCTGCCCACCTTTTGAGTTCGGCCACCTCAGGTGCTGGTTGCATGTTGGCTACTTGCTAATGTCACTTGGAAAAACGGAAGCGCTGCTTCTGTTTTTCCAAGTGACAGCGCTCCTCTCCCGGTGGCCGCTCTGATAATTCTGGTACACCCATGCTCTGAGAGCAGAGGAGGAAGGGGGCGGGGAATCTGCACAGGGGAAGCTGCCTCAAACTGTCATACTGCACGGACATCGGAGGACTGGACAACATGCTGTGAGTAGCATTTGGGACAGAGGAAAACTCTGTACTGGAATGGCGGGGGGGGGGGCTTTGAGGGAGGAAAGTTTTACCTTGTACTTGGGGGGAGAGTGAAGTGTGGAGCTCTGTACTGGAATCTGGAGGGGAGGAGAGCCATGCATCCCTGCACCCACCCCTCACCCCCTGCACTCTGCACCCACCTCACACCCTCCCTGCACTCTGCACCCACCTCACACCCTCCCTGCACGCTGCACCCACCTCACCCCACCTGCACTCTGCACCCACCCTGTAGCGCACAGTGTTCCCCTCAACCCTGCACTCTGCACGTAGCGTACCCCTCAACCTTGCACCTAGCACCCCCCCAACCCTGCACTCTGTAAATAGCGCATCCCTGAATGCTGCATTTCTGCACCCTTCAACCCTGTGTGTTTGTAGCACACCTTTCAACTATGCACTCTTTATGTAGTGCACCCCTCAACCCTGCACTCTGTACATAGTGCACCCCTCAATGCTAGTGCAGTTTAGCCACACCCACAATTTGATGCAGAGGTTATGATGTGCAGTAACCTCTAGCAACCAATCAGTGAACAATAATGATTTGCAGTAACCTCTAGAAACCAATTAATGAGAAGTAATGTTTTGTAGCCTCTAGCAACAAATCAGCAAGCAGAAATTATGTGCTGTAACCTCTAGCAGCCAATCACAATCGCTACCTGATCTGCTGCAGTAAACTCGTTTTGAGTCTAGCTGGGGGGGGGGGGGCATTAAAATGTTTGCCCAGGGTCCAATCAATATTAAAGATGGCCCTGGGTACAAGGCATAGGTGACAGGTTCTCTGGTAGCAAGGGGGTCTGTACTCAGGCTCCCTCTTAAGTGGTCTGTTCCCCAAAAGCAATCAGGACCGAACCTGTGGTACAGAGACCCCATGAGCATGGTACAAGAAAGTTTAAAGAGTTAACAATTTGTTAACTCCTGAGGGCGCTGACTGGAGTGTTCCCCGTCAGAACATAAAACAACATCAGGGGAGATCACTGCACTAACATTGGATCATTGATAGAGCTGGGGTAAAAAAAAAACTAGTGGTTTGTACCAGGCTTTACTCAAGTTTATGTACCACAATCCTATTTTGTATGTATCATGGTTTCTAACCTAGAACAGTTGGTCTGTCTCCTACCTGCATGTTATCTAGCTCATTTTCCTCATCCTCAGAGCCATTTTTCTGCAAAACTGCATACAATGTGGCTGCATTGATTCTGAAGTCTCTTGAAGTGCTCAGCTTTATGTACAGATTGACCTTAAAAAAAAAAAAAAAATTGTCCAACAATGTATGTCACATTGAAAAAAAAAGTCTATACCTTCGCCTTCTTAGACAGCTTGATCATAAACTCTTTGTATTTTTTAATCACAAATATCAAGTTTGGTATTGTTTTGGTTTCACAGAGGATTTTTGCCTAAACATGATTATTACAATGAGAAAAATTGACAGTTACTTAACGGGAACTGCTTTTCTAGGAAATCTTCCAGGACGGCACACCTGAGAGATGAGAGGCTCCTCCCTACAGGAAACACAATCAAGCGACAGCTGTTTTAAGTCCCCACCCTTCCCCTTGATCCTCAGTTTGTAGAGAAGTAACTCCTGAACCCGGTTCACAAGGGAAATCATTCCTCATAGATACTCACCTTCTAGTGTTGTACAATTTTCCCTCCTCCAACGGGCGGGAAGTAGGCCTGCCGTCCTGGAAGATTTTTTAGAAAAGCAGTTAACGGTAAGTAACTGTCAATTTTCTCTAGTCATCTTCCAGGACGGCACACCTGAGAGGATAAACAAGTACCTCAGGCCTACCTTAGGGTGGGACCACTGCAAGACCCTCTTGGCGAACCTTTGTTCTGCAGTGAGCTTTACCTCCACTCCATATGCTTGATGAAGGTATCTTAGCTGGATCATGCTGCTGATCTGCAGGTCTGCTCCACAGATGTCCCTGCCTTTCCTGCTTCGGATGCAGGATTTAGGTGGAGTGGGCTCTTAAAGATAGAATCAGAAAACATGTTAAACTTGTAGGTTAGCAATGTTGCCTGTCTCACACATCCAACAACATGGCCTATTGTACCTGTAGGTGCTACTTAGAACCACTAAAAAGATTAATCAGATACCTGTGTTGTAAGACAAGGACACTACATTGATCAATAAGAGGGCCCGTCTTAACACTACCCTATTCAGGGAAATAAAACTGCAAAAAAGGGGGGGGGGGGGGGGCCCTGACAGACCTTTTTTTTTTTTTTTTTTTTTGTTCCTTTTTATCTTTACGTCAGCAAAGACTAAAGGGAAGCCTACTTAAGGGTAATAGATTAACAAAAGCTTGATCCCTGGGTTTAAGGCATGCCCAATCTATGGCTTTACTTACGCCTGAGAGCCTACTTCAGGAGATTAAAGTCCATAGTAGGAGTAGAACACCCATATTTCTACATCTAGTTTTGTTACAAGGGCGAAATGAAGGCCAAGCACCGAGCCGTAACCTATTCGGTCGGGTATACATCTTTATATTTTATCGTCAGGCCAGAACACTCCTCTGAACAGAACTTCCTAAGTTCTTACTAAACAGGGCGATTCATTATCCCCTTCCGCCAGTGTCCCATAACCCTACTGGGCTTAAACCCTAGGAAATGGTACTGGCATCCCAGAATGTAAGGGGTCAAGGCTTTCTGACATATGACGTCTGCGGCCAGAACTCCTGGCCCCTCCACGGAAAAGAAGGCTGAAATACAAAAAGGTGATACATGTATTATTAATATCACAAATAAAAAGATCATAGATTGTGGGCATGGCACAATAGATTTAGACAGAGAATGACACAAGCATAGACAACAATGTTGTGTATCTGAGTGTGACTAGCTAAACCGATACATCAAATATGGGAAGAGACCCAAATCTGAACCTCAATGTAGACAGTCCTCACAGTCTGGTTTTCTAATGTGCTGCCAAGATGTAAAAACATTAAGACACAAGCAAACCCTAAATGCTGCGTATTTCTGAAGTGCAGCTAGCAAAGTCATAACTGATATATAAATACAGAAAGGACGGGAACCCCCTTTACTGTGGTGTTTTACTGATGTACAGCAAAACAAGGCTATAAATATAAGACAGAAAGACCCAAACCTCTATGTTGCGTATTTCTGACAAACCAAATACAGTTATCAGATCAATATGAACACCAACTCCCGTGTTGTGCATTTCTGCTGTGCCACAGGGTAAAATAGTATGGAACACAAGACAATTAATTTCTGTTATTCAGTTCTGTAGTCAGATAGAACCACCACTGAGACAAGACACAAGCAACCTGCAGCTTTGTGTTTTTCTGAAGAGCAGTAAGGTAAGGCAACATGAAACAGAAAGCACCAACAAGCTTCAATCTTGAGTATTTCTGCTGTGCAACATAAAAACAGAGACACTAAGAAAAAAACAGACAGCCTTTACAGCTGCAATCTTTCTGGTCTGCTGCAAATTAAGACTAACTCCATGATGAGTATTCTTGCTGCATAGCAAAACCTCAACCAGAAGGGACAGATAAGCTTAGGGCTCCCACACCTGTGCGACCCAACCTGCGACTGCAAGACGCAAGAGAAGTTATACACTATGACTTCCAAAGGGTACCATTCGTGTGTGCGACTCCAGCAGTCCCCGATTCCAGGATCCACAGGTCAACAAAATAGCAATTTTCAGGTCGAACAAGTGAGGGGTCCTCAATGCTGCGACTCCCTGGAGGAATGCAGTAACAACTCCCTGCTGTGTATCCCTAGAGAAGCAGTAAGGTAGATGAGAAACACTGCTCACTGCTGTGCCTGATAGACAGACGATAAGGCAGTAAATATAGGACATACAGTACAAACAATCCTTGTGTATGTCTGATGTGTAGCAATATACCAATACTGAGCAGAGATGCCATCATCCTTAATGTGTCTAAGCTGAGCAGCAAAAAAAAAAGCAGAAAAAGACAAGCAACCTTCACTGCTATGTCCTTTCTGATATGCAGCTCATAAGGCCGTATATACAAGACATAAAGGACAGACAACCTTCAATCTTGTATATGTCTGATGTGCAACAAAATAAAACAATTCTGAATAGAGATAGCACACCCATATTGAAGTGATTTGACATGCGACTCAACATGTCAAATCGCATGCCTAAAATTGTCCTGATTACCAAAGGCAGTATATGTACTACCCCTAGACCAGGTTCAATTTGTTTTTTCTGCTATGCAGCCCAACAAATCAGGACCATCATTCTTCACTGCTGCATTTCTGATAAGCAACCAATAGGGCAGTAATACATTACACATATCCCCACAGACAGACCTCAATCTTTTGTATGTCTGATGTGCAGCAATAACAATTATGAGCAGAGATGTCACCAGACTCAATGATGTGCATTTCTGCTGTGCGGCATTAAACCAGAAAGTACAGACCACCTTCACTGTTCCATTTTTCTGATCTGCAGCCAAACAAAGTAGTACCTTTAGGATATAAAGGACACCAACAAGCTTCAGTGCAGTGCATTTCTGATGTACAGCAATATACCCCTTATGAGCAGAGATGTCACAAATCTCAATGTGTATTTCTGTTGTGCCACAAAATATCCCAGCAAGGACAAACCTTCACTACTGGAGGTCTACTGGTGTGCAGCCAAGAAGGAGTCATGGGGTATCCCTTTATGAAATAACCAACAGGGGCAATTTCATAGGCATAGCCTGGGCAGTAGATACTAACCCTTCACCAGTGAAGGAACAAATCCTAAAATGGTTGGACACCTTACTATAGTAGTTGTTGTCCTACCTTACCTCCATAGACTGAGTAAACGCTATCCAGATCATACCCAGGTGGGGCTGATCAGCAACTAAAGTCTCAATGAGCCCAGCCCTAGAGACCAATTTAAGACAGCCTCTAGAAGAGGTGGTTACCAATTTAGCCTGGAGGTAAATAGCTACCTGCAGGCTTTAAACAAGCAATCATGTAGCTCTTGCATAGGTTTGCACAGAGCAACCCAGATCCTCCTCTTCTCGGGTCCCTCTTTGCTGCTCCTGGCCCCTTTGAGTGCCCCTTAGCCAGCAGCTTCCCACAGGGGGCACCCAAGCTGAGTCAGAGCTCAGTGTATCCATTCAGACACGGAGCCCTGACCTGGCCCCCGCCTCCTCTCTCCCGTGATTGGCTGACTGATTGACAGCTGCCGGGAGCCAATGACCCCGCTGCTCTGTCTCAGTCAATCAGGAGAAGTGTCCTGGATGGCTGAGAGGATAGTGGACATCGCTGGAGAGAGAAGGGGCTCAGGTAGGTAATTTGGGGGTGCTAGGGAGGCTTTAAGATAAAAAAACCTTCTGCCTTTACAACACCTCTAAGTTATACTGACACTTACGGGTGGATTTGACACTGGAAAACAAACTGCAGGCTAGCCCAGGATAACCAACCCATTGCCTCGGATTTGTAGCAAAGTAATAAGAGCATGATCATAAACAAAGGATGGAAACTGTTTTTCAATGGACTCTAAAAAAAAAATGCACACTTTTCTTTGTCGATTGAGGGACACAGGAAGCCTTAAATATTTTGGATCTCCAAAAAGCAATCCAACCGAGAGATTGACTGCCTGCAACATGGAAAGCTGCTTAAAGGACTTTATGCCCAAAGCTGGCATCAAATGAGGCCACATCTGACACCTAATAGTAATTGTGAACAGAATATCTAGTGCAGGGGGTATGGAATTAAAATTCAAGGATGTTCGGAAAGTAAAAAAATGTTCAGGACGAGGTCCGAATCTCAAGTCTGTGTTATGGCTCTCTGGCGCTATTCTTCATCAGGTACCCCTACCAGAGTAATTCATTACATCGGGTGCTCCCATCAGAGTGCCCCTTTACATCAGGCGTCTCCATCAGAGTGCCCCTTTACATCAGGCGTCTCCCATCAGAGTGCCCCTTTACATCAGGCGTCTCCATCAGAGTGCCCCTTTACATCAGGCGTCTCCATCAGAGTGCCCCTTTACATCAGGCGTCTCCATCAGAGTGCCCCTTTACATCAGGCGTCTCCATCAGAGTGCCCCTTTACATCAGGCGTCTCCATCAGAGTGCCCCTTTACATCAGGCGTCTCCCATCAGAGTGCCCCATTACATCAGGCGTCTCCCATCAGAGTGCCCCATTACATCAGGCGTCTCCCATCAGAGTGCCCCATTACATCAGGCGTCTCCATCAGAGTGCCCCTTTACATCAGGCGTCTCCATCAGAGTGCCCCTTTACATCAGGCGTCTCCATCAGAGTGCCCCTTTACATCAGGCGTCTCCATCAGAGTGCCCCTTTACATCAGGCGTCTCCATCAGAGTGCCCCTTTACATCAGGCGTCTCCATCAGAGTGCCCCTTTACATCAGGCGTCTCCATCAGAGTGCCCCTTTACATCAGGCGTCTCCATCAGAGTGCCCCTTTACATCAGGCGTCTCCATCAGAGTGCCCCTTTACATCAGGCGTCTCCATCAGAGTGCCCCTTTACATCAGGCGTCTCCATCAGAGTGCCCCTTTACATCAGGCGTCTCCATCAGAGTGCCCCTTTACATCAGGCGTCTCCATCAGAGTGCCCCTTTACATCAGGCGTCTCCATCAGAGTGCCCCTTTACATCAGGCGTCTCCATCAGAGTGCCCCTTTACATCAGGCGTCTCCATCAGAGTGCCCCTTTACATCAGGCGTCTCCATCAGAGTGCCCCTTTACATCAGGCGTCTCCATCAGAGTGCCCCTTTACATAAGGCGTCTCCATCAGAGTGCCCCTTTACATAAAACATGCCCATCAGAGTGCAGCTTAAAAAATAAGGGGCAAGCTAATGGGCAAATTTTATGTTAAAGGGCATGCTGATGGGCACAAAAATGTGCCCAGAGTGCCCCTTAACATAAAATGTGCCCATCAGTGTTTCCAGCAACCAATTACTGCTGAGCAGTGGGGATCTGGCCCATTAAACTGGAGCCAATGGTCCGGACAAAAGCGTCACTCGGTCCACCATTTAATGACAGCTGATCTAGTGGACTACTTGCAACCTGGGAAACAGTCGCTTGATGCTCACATCATCTAGAGTGCCTTGATAGGAAAGGGTGGCACCCGATCCTTGAGAACTTAAGTTTGAAGAGCAGGGAAATTTCCTTGCAATTCTCTGTAACCTTAGGACAGCTAAAGTCACATTGTTCAAAAGAGCCCATGCTGACTGTTCCCTCAACTAGTACTGGGGCCAGAGGTGTAGACGAGAGGCTGAAGGGCATTAAACTGATAGTGCTGGGGTCCCACAGCATAGGAAATGATGATTCGCTGAAAAGAGGGGAACATGTAAGAAAGCATCTCGAGTGTCCACAGAAGCCAGAAAGTCTCTCTGGTGAAATGAGGCAATGACATATTTGGCAGATTTCATTTGAAATTTTTGAACTTGAATGAGGTCACAGCCCCTGGAACTGTTCTGTCACATGAACTGGAGCAATGACACCTAGATCTATAACAAAGCAGGCTTGATGCTAATCTTTGCGCCAACGCAGGAAGGTTGGAAGTAACAGATACAGCAGAGGGCAGGAAGTGCAAGTTTGTGAGCCTGGGATACCACCTTCCCTACATCTAAGCACCAGAGACTAAAGGGGATACCACCTCCCCAAAAACCGAAGCACCTGAGACAAGGGGATACCAACTCCCCATAAACCGAAGCACCTGAGACAAGGGGATACCAACTCCCCATAAACCGAAGCACCTGAGACAAGGGGATACCAACTCCCCAAAAACCGAAGCACCTGAGACAAGGGGATACCAACTCCCCATAAACCGAAGCACCTGAGACAAGGGGATACCAACTCCCCATAAACCGAAGCACCTGAGACAAGGGGATACCAACTCCCCATAAACCGAAGCACCTGAGACAAGGGGATACCAACTCCCCATAAACCGAAGCACCTGAGACAAGGGGATACCAACTCCCCCACACCGAAGCACCTGAGACAAGGGGATACCAACTCCCCCACACCGAAGCACCTGAGACACAAAAGGGATACCAACTCCCCATAAACCGAAGCACCTGAGACAAGGGGATACCAACTCCCCCCACACTGAAGCACCTTAAACAGAAGCTGTCCAAGTATCTACAAACATTAGCAAATGTCCCTCTTTTCAGGAAAGTGGGGTCACATCTCAACATAGAGGAAGGCTTGTCTGAAAAAGGCTGATTCCTAAAAGATGAGGGACAAGGCTTTGCAGTCTTTTCATTAGGCTTCTCCAATTCAGGCCAAAAGTTTTGATGCCTGTAGCAAGCCAAGTATAAGGCTCCAGGCATTTGATCTACTCGCTGACAGAAACATGAGTCCACCCTAGCTGAGGAGTGAATCCTTTGGAGAAAATGAACTCAGTCTGACAGATTAGGGTAAATGCCAACACAGGACGGAGGGCAGAGCCAGCCATGGATTTGAGGATGGATTCTAGCTGCCTGTTAGAATCGTCTAACAAGCATCAAACACTTCTACCACCTGGCCAGTGGTGTTCCTGTTAAGCTGACACACTGGTTGAACCATGGTGGCTAACAAATTCACTCTCCAAAAGGAACATTTCTAGCAAACACTTAGGTGGGGCTCAGAAACCCCCAAGGTGCTTCCAGCCCACCTAAAGGAATTCTTCAAAAAGTGGGTGCAACAAGAAGGTCTTTGTAGGAGTAGGAACTCAAAACGACTCAACTGGCTGCTACTCCAAATGCAGAGTAATATGCACTTCATCAAAAAGGTCCGGTACAACCCGCAGAACCTTTTAGGTGAAAGCAGAATGCTACAGTGTCTAAAAAACACCTCTTAAAGTGGAACTTCCGCTTATAGGATTCCTTCCCCCCCTCCAGGGGCCACAATTGGCACATTTTAGGGGGAGGGGGGTGCAGATACCTGGATAATCCAGGTATCTGCACCCACTTCCGAGACTAGCTAGCCACAGCTGGCCCGACCCTATCCGCAGATGCCCCCCCCCCCCTCACATTGTGTCCTGGGAAACACACAGTTCCCAGAACACAACGGGGACTAGTAAAGACGCGCAGCGCGACTCGCGCATGCGCAGTAGGGAACCGGGCAGTGAAGCCGCAGCGCTTCACTTCCTGATTCCCTGACAGAGGATGGCAGTGGGGGCAGCCGAGAGACGAGCGGTTGCTCGTCATCTTCTGCCGACATCCCTGGAACAGGTGAGTGTCCATTTATTAAAAGACAACAGCTGCAGTATTAGTAGCTGCTGACTTAATAATTTTTGTTAAGGTGGACTCCCTCTTTAAGAAATAAATTGTTGAGACTCTGGATCACACTGGACGACTGATCCAAGTCTTCTGGGAGATCAGAGATAAGACTATGGGACATAGGCATGGCACTAGAGTGCTTATACAGCTGTTGGGTACAATGTATGTGAGTGCACATGGTTAAGTCCTGAATGGACATAGAAACAGGTGACTCAGCTCCACCCGACGGAGCTGAAGAGGACTCCGATGAAGTGGACCCTTTTTCAATTGGGGTGCCAGGTTCTAGATTGCTGGTTCCATCAGATGATTCTGAATAAATGCAGCCAGAACATTTAGGAAAGTATGGGCTGGGGTCACCTACACCAGAGGGGTTGCCCCCAGTGCATTTCTGTGCAGACATGTGTCTACGTAGCAGCAATGAAACTTGGCCCAAAGTGGAAGGCAAGGCCTTAGTTGCTCTCAAAAACCAAAGCAGCTTTGCTGATGTCAGGTGGCTAGAGGTGACCAGGTCAATGTAGGCGGGTAATGGACTGGAGCCTTAAGTGTCAAAAGGTGTTTGCAAGCAACTGCGGGTGGTGCTTCCTCTATGCTGAATGTCAGTTAAGAGTGCTGAATATGCATGCACCACACTTCAAATCAATTGCAGAGAAAGGTGATTCGTAGAAATGTCTTTAAATCAAACAGGCATTTCCAATTATGTGTTTATCCTTACTGAGTGTATGCAGACATTTATAGCCAGTTTCATATAAAAAGTGGTATCACTTGGTCAGCCTGGACCGAGAGAAGGGGAGAAGAGAGAGACACACTGCAAACTGGGCCGAGAGAAGGGGGAGAAGAGAGAGAGAGAGAGACACTGCGAGACACTGCAAACTGGGCCGAGAGAAGGGGGAGGAGAGAGAGACACACTGCAAACTGGAGGACCGAGAGAAGGGGGAGTAGAGAGAGAGAGAGAGAGAGAGACACTGCAAACTGGGCCGAGAGAAGGGGGAGAAGAGAGAGAAAGAGAGAAAGACACTGCAAACTGGAGGACCGAGAGAAGGGGGAGTAGAGAGAGCGAGAGAGACACTGCAAACTGGACCGAGAGTAGGGGGAGGAGAGAGAGAGAGAGAGAGACACTGCAACCTGGACCGAGATAAGGAGGAGAAAAGAGACAATGCAAACTGGACAGAGAGAAGGGGGAGGAGAGAGACACACATACTGCAAACTGGACCGAGAGAAGGGGGAGTAGAGAGAGAGAGAGAGAGAAGAGAGGAGAGAGAGCGAGAGAGAGGGGGCGGGAGAGAGAGAGAGAAAGTGGGAGAGAGCGAGAGAGAGAGAGAGTGAGTGAGATGAGAGAGAGAGAGAGAGACACACACTCTGCAAAACTGGGGCGAGAGAAGGGGGAGGGAGAGAGAAAGGAGCAGAGACAGAGAGAGAGCCACACTGGCAGAGTGTGGGAGGAGAGAGAGAGGGAGACATGAGAGAGAGAGAGAGACACACACTGCAAACTGGGCCGAGAGAGAGAGAGAGAGAGAGAGAGGGGAAGAGAGAGAGAGACACACAACAAACACACACACAGCAAAGAGAGAGAGAGAGGGTAGAAGAGAGAGAGAGAGGGAGAAGGGGAAGAGAGAGAGAGCGACACACTGCATACTGGGCCGAGAGAAGGGGGGAGAGAGAGAGAGCTGGACTTGAGAGAAGGGAGAGAAAAGATTAACTGCAGCCTGGACCTAGAGAGAAGGGGGAGAAGGAGAAAATGCCTGGACCTAGAGAGGAAGGGGGAGAAGGAGACACTGTGCAGCCAGGACATGGGGAGAAAGGAGTACACACCTGGACAAACTGGGAGAGAGAGACACCTGCAAGAGAGAGAAGGGTAGAGATGGACACTGCAGCCTGGTCTAAAGAGAGGGAGAGAAATGAGGACATGCAGCCTGAAGAGAGAGAGAGAGAACAGGACACCTGCAAAGAAAGGGGGAGAAAGGAGACACTGACCGCCAAGGGGGAGTATAGAGAGAGACTACACACGCAAACTGAACCGAGAGAAGGGGGAGAAGAAAAAGACACACTGCAAACTGGGGCCGAGAGAAGGGGGAAGAGAGAGAGAGACACACACACACACACACACACACTGCAAACTGGGCCAAGAGAAGGGGTAGAAGAGAGACACACTGCAAACTGGAACAAGAGAAGGGGGAGAGAGAAAGACGCGCGCATACATACTGCAAACTGGGCAGAGAGAGAAGGGGGAGAAAAGAGACACTGCAGCCTGGACCTAGAGAGAAGGGAGAGAAAAGAGACACTGCAGCCTGGACCTAGAGAGAAGGGGGAGAAAGGAGAAACTGCCTGGACCTAGAGAGAAGGGGGAGAAAGGAGACACTGCAGCCAGGACATGGGGAGAAAGGAGACACTGCAGCCTGGACCTGGAGAGAAGGGGGAGAAGAGAGACACTGCAGCCTTGGCCATAGAGAGAAGGGGGAGAAGAGAGACTCTGCAGCCTGGACCTAAAGAGAAGGGAGAGAAAAGAGACACTGCAGCCTGGACCTAGAGAGAAGGGGGAGAAAAGAGACACTGCAGCATGGACCTAGAGAGAAGGGGGAGAAAGGAGAAACTGCCTGGACCTAGAGAAAAGGGGGAGAAAGGAGACACTGCAGCCAGGACATGGGGAGAAAGGAGACACTGCAGCCTGGACCTGGAGAGAAGGGGGAGAAAAGAGACACTGCAGCCTGGACCTAGAGAGAAGGGGGAGAAAAGAGACACTGCAGCCTGGACCTAGAGAGAAGGGGAGAAGAGAGACACTGCCGCCTGGACCTAGAGAGAAGGGGGAAAAGAGAGACACTGCAGCCTGGACCTAGAGAGAAGGGGGAGAAGAGAGACACTGCAGCCTGGACCTAAAGAGAAGGGAGAGAAAAGAGACACGCAGCCTGGACCTAGAGAGAAGGGGGAGAAAGGAGAAACTGCCTGGACCTAGAGAGAAGGGGGAGAAAGGAGACACTGCAGCCAGGACATGGGGAGAAAGGAGACACTGCAGCCTGGACCTGGAGAGAAGGGGGAGAAAAGAGACACTGCAGCCTGGACCTGGAGAGAAGGGGGAGAAAAGAGACACTGCAGCCTGGACCTAGAGAGAAGGGGGAGAAGAGAGACACTGCAGCCTGGACCTAGAGAGAAGGGGGAGAAGAGAGACACTGCAGCCTGGACCTAGAGAGAAGGGGGAGAAGAGAGACACTGCAGCCTGGACCTAGAGAGACGGGGGAGAAGAGAGACACTGCAGCCTGGACCTAGAGAGAAGGGGGAGAAGAGAGAAACAGCCTGGACCTAGAGAGACGGGGGAGAAGAGAGACACTGCAGCCTCGACCTAGAGAGACGGGGGAGAAGAGACACTGCAGCCTGGACCTAGAGAGAAGGGGGGGAAAAGAGACACTGCAGCCTGGACCTAGAGAGACGGGGGAAAAGAGAGACACTGCAGCCTGGACCTAGAGACGGGGGAACAGAGAGACACTGCAGCCTGAACCTAGAGAGAAGGGGGAGAAAAGAGACATGCAGCCTGGACCTAGAGAGAAGGGGAGATGAGAGATACACTGCAGCCTGGACCTAGAGAGAAACGGGGGAGAAGAGAGACACTGCAGCCTGGATCTAGAGAGACGGGGGAGAAGAGAGACACTGCCGCCTGGACCTAGAGAGACGGGGGAGAAGAGAGACACTGCAGCCTGGACCTAGAGAGACGGGGAGAAGAGAGACACTGCAGCCTGGACCTAGAGTGAAGGGGGAGAAGAGAGACACTGCAGCCTGGACCTAGAGTGAAGGGGGAGAAGAAAGAAACAGCCTGGACATAGAGAGACAGGGGGAGAAGAGAGACACTGCAGCCTGGACCTAGTGAGAAGGGGGAGAAAAGAGACACTGCAGCCTGGACCTAGAGAGACGGTGGAGAAGAGAGACACTGCAGCCTGGACCTAGAGAGATGGGGGAGAAGAGAGACACTGCAGCCTGGACCTAGAGAGAAGGGGGAGAAAAGAGACACTGCAGCCTGGACCTAGAGAGACGGGGGAGAAGAGAAACTCTGGAGCCTGGACCTAGAGAGACGGGGGAGAAGAGAGACACTGCAGCCTGGACCTAGAGAGACGGGGGAGAAGAGAGACACTGCAGCCTGGACCTAGAGTGAAAGGGGAGAAGAGAGACACTGCATCCTGGACCTAGAGTGAAGGGGGAGAAGAGAGACACTGCAGCCTGGACCTAGAGAGAAGGGAGAAGAGAGACACTGCAGCCTGGACCTAGAGAGAAGGGGGAGAAGAGAGAAACAGCAGCCTGGACCTAGAGAGACGGGGGAGAAGAGAGACACAGCAGCCTGGACCTAGAGAGACGGGGGAGAAGAGACACTGCAGCCTGGACCTAGAGAGAAGGGGGAGAAGAGAGACACTGCAGCCTGGACCTAGAGAGACGGGGGAGAAGAGAGACACTGCAGCCTGGACCTAGAGAGACGGGGGAGAAGAGAGAAACAGCAGCCTGGACCTAGAGAGACGGGGGAGAAGAGAGACACTGCAGCCTGGACCTAGAGAGACGGGGGAGAAGAGAGACACTGCAGACTGGACCTAGAGAGTCGGGGGAGAAGAGAGACACTGCAGCCTGGACCTAGAGTGAAGCGGGAGAAGAGAGACACTGCAGCCTGGACCTAGAGAGAAAGGGGAGAAGAGAGAAACAGCCTGGACTAAGAGAGACGGGGGAGAAGAGAGACACTGCAGCCTGGACCTAGAGAGAAAGGGGAGAAGAGAGAAACAGCCTGGACTAAGAGAGACGGGGGAGAAGAGAGACACTGCAGCCTGGACCTAGGGAGACGGGTGAGAAGAGAGACACTGCAGCCTGGACCTAGAGAGAAGGGGGAGAAGAGAGAAACAGCCTGGATCTAAAGAGAAGGGGGAGAAGAGAGACACTGCAGCCTGGACCTAGAGAGAAGGGGGAGAAGAGAGAAACAGCCTGGACCTAGAGAGACGGGGGAGAAGAGAGACACTGCAGCCTGGACCTAGAGAGACGGGGGAGAAGGGAGACACTGCAGCCTGGACCTAGAGAGACGGGGGAGAAGAGAGACACAGCAGCCTGGACCTAGAGAGACGGGGGAGAAGAGAGACACAGCAGCCTGGACCTAGGGAGACGGGGAAGAAGAGAGACACTGCAGCCTGGAATTAGGGAGAATGGGGGGGGGGGGGGGAGAAGAGAGACACTGCAGCCTGGACCTAGAGAGAGACACTGCAGCCTGGACCTAGGGAGACGGGGGAGAAGAGAGACACTGCAGCCTGGACCTAGAGAGACGGGGGAGAAGAGAGACACTGCAGCCTGGACCTAGAGAGACGGGGGAGAAGAGAGACACGGCAGCCTGGACCTAGAGAGACGGGGGAGAAGAGAGACACTGCAGCCTGGACCTAGAGAGACAGGGGAGAAGAGACACTGCATCCTGGACCTAGAGAGACAAGGGAGAAGAGAGACACTGCAGCCCTGACCTAGAGAGACGGGGGAGAAGAGAGACTCTGCAGCCTGGACCTAGAGAGACGGGGGAGAAGAGAGACACTGCAGCCAGGACCTAGAGAGACGGGGGAGAAGAGAGACACTGCAGCCTAGACTAGAGAGACGGGGGAGAAGAGAGACACTGCAGCCTGGACCTAGAGAGACAAGGGAGAAGAGATACACTGCAGCCTGGACCTAGGGAGACGCGGGAGAAGAGAGACACTGCAGCCTGGACCTAGAGAGAGACACTGCAGCCTGGACCTAGAGAGACGGGGGAGAAGAGAGACACTGCAGCCTGGACCTAGAGAGACGGGGGAGAAGAGAGACACTGCAGCCTGGACCTAGAGAGAGACACTGCAGCCTGGACCTAGAGAGACACTGCAGCCTGGACCTAGAGAGACGGGGGAGAAGAGAGACACTGCAGCCTGGACCTAGAGTGAAGGGGGAGAAGAGAGACACTGCAGCCTGGACCTAGGGTGACGGGGGAGAAGAGAGACACTGCAGCCTGGACCTAGGGAGACAAGGGAGAAGAGAGACACTGCAGCCTGGACCTAGGGAGACAAGGGAGAAGAGAGACCCTGCAGCCTGGACCTAGAGAGATGGGGAGAAGAGAGACACTGCAGCCTGGACCTAGAGAGACATGTGATTAGAGACACTGCAGCCTGGACCTAGAGAGACAAGGGAGAAGAGAGACACTGCAGCCTGGACCTAGAGAGACAAGGGAGAAGAGACACTGCAGCCTGGACCTAGAGAGACAAGGGAGAAGAGAGACACTGCAGCCTGGACCTAGAGAGACGGGGGAGAAGAGAGACACTGCAGCCTGGACCTAGAGAGACGGGGGAGAAGAGAGACACTGCAGCCTGGACCTAGAGAGACAAGGGAGATGAGACACTGCAGCCTGGACCTAGAGAGACGGGGGAGTAGAGAGACACTGCAGCCTGGACCTAGAGAGACGGGGGAGAAGAGAGACACTGCAGCCTGGACCTAGAGAGACGGGGGAGAAGAGAGACACTGCAGCCTGGACCTAGAGAGAGACACTGCAGCCTGGACCTAGAGAGACGGGGGAGAAGAGAGACACTGCAGCCTGGACCTAGAGAGACGGGGGATAAGAGACACTGCAGCCTGGACCTAGAGAGACGGGGGAGAAGAGAGACACTGCAGCCTGGACCTAGAGAGACAAGGGAGAAGAGACACTGCAGCCTGGACCTAGAGAGACAAGGGAGAAGAGAGACACTGTAGCCTGGACCTAGAGAGACGGAGGAGAAGAGAGACACTGCAGCCTAGACCTAGAGAGACGGGGGAGAAGAGAGACACTGCAGCCTGGACCTAGAGAGACAAGGGAGAAGAGATGCACTGCAGCCTGGACCTAGGGAGAATGGGGGAGAAGAGAGACACTGCAGCCTGGACCTAGAGAGAGACACTGCAGCCAGGACCTAGAGAGACGGGGGAGAAGAGAGACACTGCAGCCTGGACCTAGAGAGACGGGGGAGAAGAGAGACACTGCAGCCTGGACCTAGAGAGACGGGGGAGAAGAGACACTGCAGCCAGGACCTAGAGAGACGGGGGAGAAGAGACACTGCAGCCTGGACCTAGAGAGACGGGGGAGAAGAGAGACACTGCAGCCTGGACCTAGAGAGACGGAGAAGAGAGACACTGCAGCCTGGACCTAGAGAGACGGGGGAGAAGAGAGACACTGCAGCCTGGACCAGAGAGACGGGGGAGAAGAGAGACACTGCAGCCTGGACCTAGAGAGACGGGGGAGAAGAGAGACACTGCAGCCTGGACCTAGAGAGACGGTGGAGAAGAGAGACACTGCAGCCTTGACCTAGAGAGACGGGGGAGAAGAGAGACACTGCAGCCTGGACCTAGAGAGACGGGGGAGAAGAGAGACACTGCAGCCTGGACCTAGAGAGACGGGGGAGAAGAGAGACACTGCAGCCTGGACCTAGAGAGACGGGGGAGAAGAGAGACACTGCAGCCTGGACCTAGAGAGACGGAGAAGAGAGACACTGCAGCCTGGACCTAGAGAGACGGGGGAGAAGCGAGACACTGCAGCCTGGACCTAGAGAGACGGGGGAGAAGAGAGACACTGCAGCCTGGACCTAGAGAGACGGGGGAGAAGAGAGACACTGCAGCCTGGACCTAGAGAGAGACACTGCAGCCTGGACCTAGGGAGACGGGGGAGAAGAGAGACACTGCAGCCTGGACCTAGAGAGACGGGGGAGAAGAGAGACACTGCAGCCTGGACCTAGAGAGACAAGGGAGAAGAGACACTGCAGCCTGGACCTAGAGAGACAAGGGAGAAGAGAGACACTGTAGCCTGGACCTAGAGAGACAAGGGAGAAGAGAGACACTGCAGCCTGACCTAGAGAGACGGGGGAGAAGAGAGACACTGCAGCCTAGACCTAGAGAGACGGGGGAGAAGAGAGACACTGCAGCCGACCTAGGAGAATGGGGGAGAAAAAAAGAAAAAAAGGAGACACTGCAGCCTGGACCTAGAGAGAGACACTGCAGCCTGGACCTAGAGAGAGACACTGCAGCCTGGACCTAGAGAGACAGGGGAGAAGAGAGACACTGCAGCCTGGACCTAGAGAGACGGGGATAAGAGAGACACTGCAGCCTGGACCTAGAGAACGGGGGAGAAGAGAGACACTGCAGCCTGGACCTAGAGAGACGGGGGAGAAGAAGACACTGCAGCCTGGACCTAGAGAGACGGGGGAGAAGAGACACTGCAGCCTGGACCTAGAGAGACGGGGGAGAAGAGAGACACTGCAGCCTGGACCTAGAGAGACGGGGAGAAGAGAGACTGCAGCCTGGACCTAGAGAGACAGGGGAGAAAAAAGACACTGCAGCCTGGACCTAGAGAGACGGGGAGAAGAGACACTGCAGCCAGGACCTAGAGAGACGGGGGAGAAGAGAGACACTGCAGCCTGGACCTAGAGACACGGGGGAGAAGAGAGACACTGCAGCCTGGACCTAGAGAGACAGGGGAGAAGAGAGACACTGCAGCCTGGACCTAGAGAGACGGGGGAGAAGAGAGACACTGCAGCCTGGACCTAGAGAAAAGGGGGAGAAGAGAGACACTGCAGCCTGGACCTAGAGAGACGGGGGAGAAGAGAGACACTGCAGCCTGACCTAGAGAGACGGGGGAGAAGAGACACTGCAGCCTGGACCTAGAGAGACGGGGGAGAAGAGAGACACTGCAGCCTGGACCTAGAGAGACGGGGGAGACGAGAGACACTGCAGCCTGGACCTAGAGAGACGGGGGAGAAGAGAGACACGGCAGCCTGGACTAGGAGAGACGGGGGAGAAGAGAGACTCTGCAGCCTGGAACTAGAGAGACGGGGGAGAAAAAAAAAAAAAAAAACTGCAGCCTGGACCTAGATAGACGGGGGAGAAGAGAGACACAGCAGCCTGGACCTAGAGAGACAAGGGAGAAGAGATACACTGCAGCCTGGACCCAGAGAGACGGGGGAGAAGAGAGACACAGCAGCCTGGCGACCTAGAGAGACGGGGAAGAGAGACACTGCAGCCTGGACCGAGAGAGACGGGGGAGAAGAGAGACACTGCAGCCTGGACCTAGAGAGACGGGGGAGAAGAGAGACACTGCAGCCTGGACCCCAAGAGACGGGGGAGAAGAGAGACACTGCAGCCTGGACCTAGAGACGGGGGAGAAGAGAGACACTGCTGCCTGGACCTAGAGAGACGGGAGAAGAGAGACACTGCAGCCTGGACCTAGAGAGGACGGGGAGAAGAGAGACACTGCAGCCTGGACCTAGAGAGAAAAAAAAGGGGGGAACAAAAAAAAACCCCCCCCCCCCCCCCCCCCCCTAAAACCCCCAAAAAAGGGGGGGGGGAAAAAACCACCCCCCCAAAACCCCCCCCACCCCCCCCCCTTTTTTTCCCCCCCCCCCCCCCCCCTCACCTACCTTTAAAAAAAACCTCCCTCCCCTTAAAAAAAAAAAACCCCATTTACCAAAAAAAAATTACCTAAAAAAAAACCCCGCAACACCCCAAAAAAAAAAACTCCCTACCCCCTTAAAAACCCATACCACCTAAAAAAAAAACCCCCGGGGGCCCCAAAAAAAAAAACCCCCCCTAAAACCCCCTCCCTCCTAAACCCCCCCTCCCCCATTCCCCCTTATAATAAAAAAACCCCCCCCCTCCCCCCAAAAAAAACCTCCCTCCAAAAAAAAAACCCCCCCCACCAAAACCCCCCTCCAAAAAAACCCCCCCCCCCCCCAAAAAAAACCTCCCTTCCCTTAACAAAAAATCACCCCCACCAAAAAAAAAAACCCTCCTACCTAAAACAAAACCCCCCCCAAAAAAAAAAAACCCCCAACGGAAAACCAAATCAAAAAAAAAAACCCCCCCCAAAAACCCCCAAAACCCAAAAAAAAACCCACCACCCAAAAAAAAAAAAAACCCAAAAAAACAAAAAACCTCCCCCCAAAAAAAAAAAAAAAAACACCACAAAAAAAAAAAACCCCCCCCCCACCAAAAAAAAAAAAACCCCCCCTAAAAAAAAAAAAACCCCCCCCCCCCCAAAAAAAAAACACCCCCCTAAAAAAAAAAAACCCCCTTTCCCCCGGGGGGGGGGGCCTCCCTGGCCCAAAACAGGGAAAAAATCCCCACCTGGGGGGGGGGAACCCCCCGGGGGCGGGGGGGGGGAAAAAGGGGGGCCTAAGCGGGGGAAAGCCGCACCCGGGTTGGGAAGGGGGGGAGGGGCCTCACCCTTTTGGGGCCTAACCCCCAAGGGGGGGGGGGCACTGCCCCACAAAACAAAAACACTCACTGGCCCGAAGCAAAAAACAACCCCAAAAAAAAATCACCTCCTAAAACAAAAAACACTCCCTCCTAAAAAAAAAAAAACCAATACCCAAAAAAGGGGGCCTGCCAAAATAAAAGGGGGAAAAAACCCCAACCAAAAAAGGGGGCCTGCCCTTAAATGAAAGGGGGGAAAACCTCGCCTCCAAAACAAAAAAAAAACCCCCCTGCAGGGGGGGGAAAAAAAAACCCCCCCCCTCCAAAGGGACTGGGGAAACCCCCCCCGGGGGGGGGGAAAACTTTCCCGGCCTAAAGCAAAAAAACCCAGCCACCAGGGAACCTGCCTTTTGGAAAATTCCGCCTCCCCAAAAACCCGGGGGGGGCCTGGTGGCCTTGGGGGAAAAGGGAAAAACCGCACTGGCCCGGGGGGGAAAAAGGCTCCCCGGGCAAACGGGAGGGGAAGCGAGCCTCCGGGGAAAAAAAACACTGCGCCTTTTCCCTAAAAAAAAACCCCCCCCCAAAAGGCAAAAGGGCCCCCCCCGGGCCGGGGGGAAAAAAACACTCCCTTTCCAAAAAAGGGGGGTGCACCCGGCCTGGGGCAAGGGGAAAAGGGGCCTGGCCTCCTGGGAAAAGGGGGGAAAAACCTGCCGCCGGGGAGAGGGGGGGGGGGCCCCCCACCTATGGGGGGGAAAAGCCTCCTGGGGAAAACGGGGGGAAAAAATTTTGGGTGGCCCCCGGGGGGGGAAAAAAACAAGCCTCCAGGAAACGGGGGGGGCCTGGCCCGACCTTTAAAAGAGGGGCCCCGGGGGGGAAAAAAAAGGCCCCCTTTTGGGGGGGGAAAAAAACATGCAGCCCGGTGAAGGGGGGGAAAAGAACCCCGGCCCCCCGGGACAAGGGGGAAAAAAATAGTTTCCTTGGGCAAGGGGGGGGAAAAAAAATGTCTTAAAAAGGGGGGGGAAACATATGCCTAGAAACGGGAGAAGGCCGCCGGAAAATAAAGGAAAGGGGGAAAAGGAAAGACGGTGGCCCAGGGAATGGGGGGAAAAAGGAAAAGCCCGGCCCAAAGGAAAAAGCACCGGGGAAAGGGGGGGGGAGAAACCTCGCCCGGGCCAAAAGGGGGGGGGAAACATATGGGAAAAAAAAAAAAGGGGGGGGGGGCCCGGGGTGAAAGGGGGGAAGGACATCAGCCCGGACCCCGGGGAGAAAAAATGCAGCCTGGCCCAAAAGGGGGGGAAACCGCGCTCTAAAAAAAAAACCGCCCCCCCAAAAAACGGGGGAAAGGCCCTGAAAACCCGGACCTAGGGAAAAGGGGGGAAGGCCCAGCCTACCAAAAGGGGGGGGGAAAGCCTTTTAGAAACAAAAAGCCCCTACCTAAGAACGGGGGAAAAAATACCTGCCTAAAAAAAGGGCCTCCCGGCCCAAGGAAACCGACCCTCCTAAAAGGGGGGGGAAAAAACCCTCCCAAACAGGGAGACACTGCACCTGGACCTAAAGGGGGGGAAAAAAAACCTCGGTAGAAGGCGGGGAAAAAACCCCGGGGCCCGAATTTGGGACTCCCCCTGGCCTGGGGCGGGGGGGGCATCAGTGGACAAAACGGGGGGGAAAAAACCCCTCACCTGGACCAAAAAAAGGGGGGGCCTTTCCCGGGGGAAAAAAAAGAAAACATGGCCTACGGGGGGGAAAAAACCCCTTCACCCGACCTAAAAGGGGGAGGACCTACAACCAAAGGGGGGAAAACACTGCCCGACCAAAGGGGGGAAAAAGGGATGGGGAAAAAGGAAAAAAGGGGGAAAAGAAAAAAAAAAGGGGGGAAAAAAAAGAAACCCGGGGAAATAAACGGGTTAAAAAACCCAAAAACCCCCCGGGGGGGGGAAAAAAAAAAAAAAAAAAAAGGGGAAGGGGGGGGGGAAAAAAAAATTTTAAAAAAAAAAAGGGGAAAAAACCCGGGGGGCGGGGGGAAAAAGGGCCCCGCCCTTTTGGGACCTGGAGCGGGGAAAAACACCGGTGGATAAGGAAGGGGAAAAGAACAGCACCAAACCCAAAGGGGGGGGAAAAGGGGACGCACCTCCGGGCGGGGGAAAAACCTGAGCCCGGGTGAAGAAAAAGAAGGCCGCCCCGGGGGGGGGAAAAAAAACCCCGGCCAAAAAGGGGGGGGAAAAAGGGAAAACCCCCCCCAAGAAAGGGGGGGGGGGCCCCCCTTTGGGGGGGAAAAAAATGGCCTCCTGGAAAACGGGGGAAAAAACAACCCCGGACCTGGAGGGGGAAAGGGGCATCCCCGGCCTAGAGGAAGGGGGAAAAAGGGGCCGCAGGGGGACTAAGGGGCCCCCACCTGGCCAGGAAAAGGGGGGGGGGGGGGACCAAGGGGGGAAAGGAAAACGGCCCACCAAAAGGGGGGAAAAGGGCCCCCTACAGGAAAAGGGGAAAGAGGAAACTTAGGGCCCCGAGAAACAGGAAAAGGAAAAACCTGCCCAAAACAAAAAAAAGACTGATGGACCAAAAGGGGGGGGGAAAAAGGGGGTCCCAAAAACGGGGGAAGGGAAAAAGGCCTGGCCTAAAAGGGGGAAAGGGAGGAAACTGGCCCCCAAAAAAAAACCCGCAGGGGGGAAAGAACGGGGGGGAAAAGGGGCCTACCAAACCTAAAGGGGGGGGAAAAACTGAGCCCGGGCCTTGGGGAAAAGAAACACGCGTGGACCCTAGAAAGGGGGGGCCCCACCTGCTGAAACAAAAAACATTTCCCCCGGGCCAACGGGGAAAAACACTTTACCCAAAGGCGGGGGGAAAGGAAAAAATGGGCTGGGCGGGGGGACACCACCCCGGACTAAAACGGGGGGCCGGGGTGGACCTAAAAAAAAAAAACCCCTCAGGGGGGGGGAAAAAACCCGACCTAAAAACGGGGGGGAAAAAAAACTCACCTACTAAAGGGGGGGGAGAAGAGGCACGAGCCCATTTAAAAAAAAGGGGGAAAAAAGTACCCGGAAAACAAAAAACCTGAGGGACCAAAACGGGGGGAAAAAGGCACCCCCTTAAAAAAAAAAGAGACCCCCTTTTTAAACAAAAAAAAACATACTATGGGGGGGGAAGGGCCTAGCCCGGACCTAGGAAAAAGAACCCAAAGGTTAAAAGGGGAGAAAGGGGCCACGCCCTACCAAAGGGCCTGCGTGGCCTTAAACGGGGGGGGGGGCACTCACCCAAAGAAAGGGGGGGGAAAACCCCCCCCGAAAAAACATTTTACCGAAACGGGGAAAAACCTGGGGGCCCCCAAAGGGGGGAAAAAAAAACCCTGGCCCCCACCTAAACCAAAAACCTGAGTGGCCAGGGAGTGGGGAAAAAAATTTCACCTTTAAGGGGGAAAAAAAGGGAAAGAGGGGTTTTGGGGAAACCCGCGCCTTCCTAAAAGGGGGGGGGGGAAAAACCTATGGATGAAGAAAGGGGGAAAAAACCCCCGGATAGAGGGGAAAAATGACTTTTTACCCAAAACCCCGGGGGGGGACCCAACCACCAAAAAGGGGGAACCCAAAGTTTACCCAAAAGCGGGGGGAAAAAACCCCCCCCTAAAAAGGGGGAAAAAACACTGCCCTGGGGAAAAAACCCAAAAAGGGGCCAAAAGGGGCCAAAAAACCTCCATACCTTTTGGGGGGGGGGAAAAGGCACTACCCATTTTAAACAGAAAAACACCCGTACCCAAAAAAAAAACATCAGCTCCCAAAAAAAAGAAACCCCCTGCTAAAAGGGGAAAAAGACCTCGGTGGGCCCGGGAAAAAAAGAAGGCCCCCCTCTGGGGAAAAAAACCCCCCTTTTTCGGGGGGGAACCCCCCGGGGGTAAGGGGGAAAAAAAATGCACCCTAAACAAAAACGAGTGGATAAAGCGGGGGGGGGAAAGGGAACCTGCCTCCCCCCAAAACAAAAAAATGAGCCGGGGGAAAACCCGGGGAAGAAAGGCACCGCCGGCCCCAAGAAAAAAGCCTGCACCTGGCAAAAGGCAAAAAGGGGCCTCAACCTACCCGGAAAAAGGGGGGGGAAAAAAAAAAACCCCCATTTAAGACGGGGGGGAAAAAAATCAGTGGCCAAAAGGGGGGGAAAAACACTCCAACCGGGAAAGGGGGAAAAAAAACAAACCTGGGCCCAAAGAGGGGGGGGAAAAAAAACTTTAATGGACCCAAGGGCAAAAAAAACCCCACCAAAAAACAGAAGGGAACTCAGGGGGGAAAACGGGGGGGAGGCCCCCCTGGAAGAAACGGGGGAAAAAACCTGAGCCCCAAAAAAGGGGGAAAAAACCGCCCGGCTGGGGAAAGGGGAGAGGGGAAAAGCCCGGGGAAAAAGAGGGGGAAAAAACCCTAGGGGGGGAAAAGGGGCCGCCCCCAAAAAGGGGGGGGAAAAAAACGAGCCTAAGGGGAACAAAAGAAAAACCGCCGCCCAAAAAAAACGGGGAAAAAGAAAATTTGGTGGACCCGGGCGGGGGGCATGCGCCTGGCCTAAAGCGGGGGGGAAAAAACCCAGCCCGGACCCAAAAAAAACCTCCCTACCCAAAAAAAAAGGGGGGGGGCCCCACCTCCGGGAAAAAAAGAGGCCCCCCTCCTTTGGGAGGGGGGGGGGGAAAAAAACCCCCACTAAAACGGGGGAGAAAAACCTCAGCCTGGGTGGGGAAAAAGGGGGAAAAAGGCCTGAGTGACCAAAGGGGGAAAAAAACACTCACCTGCCAAAGGGGAAAAACCCCCCGCCCACCCCGGGCCTAAAGGGGGGGGGGTTCACCTCCTAAAACGGGGAAAGGGAAGACCTTACCTCCCAAGGGGGGGGAAAAAAAGGCCCACCGGCTGGGGGGGAAAAAACCTGCCCCTGGACCTTTTAAAAAAAAGGGGGAAAAACCCTTCCTGGACAGAAACGGGGAAAAAAACATGCCTCCTGAGGAGGGGGAAAAAAGAAGAATGAGGGCCTAAAACCCGGGGGGAAACCCACACCAAAACAAAAACCCAAAATTTTGGCCAAGGGGGGGGAAAAAAAAAAACCCCCCAGTTGGGGGTAAAAGGGGGAAAAGGGGCCTTGGGCCCGGGGGGAATGGCCCCGGCCCCAAAGGGGGGGAAAAAAAAAAACCCCGGGGGCGAAAAAGCACCAACCTTCCGGGGGGGAAAAAAGGGGTGCCCGGCCCAAAAAAGGGGGGGGAACCTTGAGTGGGAAAAGGGGGGAAAAGAGAAAAAAGGGAAAAAAAGGGCCCGCCAGGGCGGGGGGGGAAAAAGAAATGGGGTTACCCAGGGCCCAGGGGGAAGGGGAAAAAAAAGGGGGAGGAAAGAAAAAAAAGGGAAAAAAAAGGGGGAAAAAGGGGGGAAAAAAAAAAAAAAGGGGGGGGAAAAGGGGGGAAAAAAAAACCCAGCTGGCCGAGGGCGGGGAGGGAATGGTGAAGGAAGGGGGGAAGAAAAAAGAAATTTTAAGAAAGGCGGGGGGAAAACCCCCACCTAGGGGGAGGGGGAAAAAAACGATGGATAAAGGAAAAAAAAACCCCGGGGGGGACCGAAAGAAAAGGGGACTCCCAAAACCCGGAGGGGGGGAAAAGGGGACTGAAAGGGCCCAAAGGGGGGGAAAAAACATAAAAAAGGGGGTTTGGGAGGGGGGAAAAAAGGGCCTAAGGCCGGGAAAAAGGCGGGGGGAAAGGGGGGGAAAAAGGCCTGGCCCAGGGCGGGGAAAAAACCCGCAACGGGGAAAAAACCAAAGGGAAAACATAAAACCCCCCGAAAAAAAGAAACAAAAACCCCCCCCCCAAAAAGGGGAAAAAAAAAAAACCCCCAAACCCAAAAGGGGGGGGGAAAAAAAAACCCGCCGGCTTAAAACCCTTTTTAAAAAAAAAAAAAAAAAAAAAAGGGGGAAAAAAAAAAAAAAGGGAAAAAAAGGGGGAAAAAAAGGGGGGGGAAAAAGGGGGAAAAAAAAAAAAAAGGGGCCCCGGAAAAAGGGAAAAAAAAAAAGGGGGGGCCCCAAAAAAGGGGGGGAAAAAAAACCCCGCCATAAAACAAAAGCATTTCCCGGGCCTGGGGCCCCAAAAAAGGCATTTCCCCACCTCGGGAAAATTCAACCCAAAGAAAAGGAAAAGGCCATTTTAAAAAAAAAAAAACACGACTTAAAGAAAAAAAGAAAAACCCCTGGACCAAAAGGGGGGGAAAAAAACCCACCTCCCCCCGGGGGGGAAAAACCCCCCAGCCCCCAAAAAAGGGGGGGGAAAAACCGCCCCCAAGGGGGGAAAAAGGGGCCCCACTGGCAAAAAAAAGGAGACCCCCTTTTTACCTAAAACAAAAAAGGGAAAATTTCCCCCCAAAACAAAAAACCAAACCCCCCCAAACGGGGGGGGGGAATTCCCGGGGGCCCAAAACGGGGGGGGGGCCCCAGCCTGGGGCCAAGGGCTAAAGGGGGGGCACTTTTCCCCCCAAGGACAAAAAACCCCCCACCCCTAAACAAAGGGCCCCCTCCAAAGAGAGGGGGAAAAAAAAAAGAGTGGGGGGAAAAAATCCCTTTTGGAAGGGGGAAAAAACACCCCGACCCGACCCGGGGGGCCCCAGCCCCCTTTGGGCAAAGAAACCTCGCCCGACCTAGGGAAGGGGGGGGCCTCCCTGGCCTAAGCGGGGAAAGAAAATAAACCACCAAAGGCGGGGGAGAAAGGGCCCACCCCGGCCGAAGGGGGAAAAGAACTCGCCCCCAGAGGAAAAAAACACCCTCCCAGGGGGAAAAAAAACCCCGGGGGGGGGAGACCCCGAGCTGGCCCCAGAAACTGGGAAAAGAGGGCCCCTTTTTGGGGGGGAAACCCCCCCCTAAAAAAGAGACCCGTTTAAAAAGGGGGGGAACCCAAACCCGGGGACCAAAAACCCCCCAAAAAACCCCTCAGCCCCTAAAAAAAAAAAAACCCCCGGGGGGAAAAAAGAAAAAACATGGCCCCCCCAAAAAGAAAAAAGACACCGCCTCCAAGACAAAAAACACCACCTAAAAAAAAAAGGGGGTTTAGGGCCCCCCAAACCCAAAACTTTGGGGAAAAAAAAAAACCTTTTGGAAAGGGCCCCCAACCTAAGGGAAAGAACGGGGAAAAAAAAACCGGCACCTCCCAGGGAACCCGGGGGGAAAGAAACCCCCCACCCACCCAAAGGGGGAAAAAAAAACACCCCCCCCTAAGACGGGGGGGAAAAAAAACACTTTCCGAAACCCAAGAGACCCAAAAAGAGAAACCCCCCGGGGCCGGGGAAAAAAACTCCCTACCAAAAGGGGGAAAAACCTGGTGGCCTAAAGGGGGAGACCCGGGGATAAAGGGGGGAAACCCCTCCCAACCTTTGAGAACAAAAACCTCCCCCTTTGGGGGGAAAAAACCCCCCTTAAACGGGGGGGGAAAGGACTTTTAAAAAAACAGGGAAAAAAACCCCCCACCCCCAAAAGGGGGAAAAAACCACGCCTGCCTAAGGAAACGGGGAAAAGGGCATCATACCTTAAAACAAAAAACATCACCCATAGAAACAAAAACTCCCTCCCCAGGGAACGGGGGGGAAAAAAAAAAGTGGGGGGGGGGCCCCGGGTGCCACATACTGGGGGGTGTCAGGCCAGCGCCCTCCGTCTGAAGAACAGACCGCGGCACCGCTCGCCTGAGGCAGTGCGGGGGTGTGCGAGTGGCAGTGACCCGGCGCAACTATCCTCTTCTCTCTGTGGCACACAACAACGGTTCTAAACAGTCTCGGCAGCGCCGCGGCTGTCATATCCGAGCAGAGTGAAGCCGCCTCCCCCTCCTCCTGCATGCACAGCACTGTGACTGTGTACACATAGAGGAGGGGGAGGCGGCTTCACGCTGCTCTGCTGTGACAGCCGCGGCGCTGCCGAGACTGTTTAGAACCGTTGTTGTGTGCCACAGAGAGAAGAGGATAGTTGCGCCGAGTCGGAGCAGGAGGGAGTTACACACAGGAGGAGGAGAACGTCGGGCACGGACCGCGCGCCCCCCCCAGCCGCAGCGCAGTGACATCACTGGGGGGCAGGGATGTCACTGCGCTGCGGCTGGTGCACACAGACACCGCTGTCCTCCTGACAGGAGGAGGGAGGGGGGATGTCCTGGGATCCGATGGGCTTCATAGTGACGGCGGCGGTGACCAGGGAGAGAGCCGCCTACCTACGGACGAGGAGGGAGGAGGGGAGCACTCTGGCGCTTCAGCGCCCCCACCTCTGTGGCGCCCAGCGGCCCAGGTGCACTGCACCCCGAGCACCCGCCTGGGATCGGCCCTGCTGCCGACAGCGACAGGTGTCACTCGGGTGCGGCTCGCACCTCCCCTCGCAATGCCACTGCCTCTCTTTTCTGAGGTACATTATAGGTGGGGTCTTTACTCTGGGGGGGGGGGGGTTTATGCACTGTAGGGGGGGTTCTGCGCACTGTAGGGTGTCCTGTACTTTAGGGGGGGGTCTGCACTGTAGGGGGTCCAGAGCTGTGGGGGGCTGTGCAATGTAAAGGGGTGCAGAGGTACAAGGGCTGTGTAATGTAAAGAGGTACAAGGGCTGTGTAATGTAGAGGGGTCCCGAGGTTCAGGGTGCTGTGTTATGTAAAGGGGTCCAGAGGTTCAGGGTGCTGTGTTATGTAAAGGGGTCCAGAGGTTCAGGGTGCCGTGTAATGTAAAGGGGTCCAGAGGTTCAGGGTGCCGTGTTATGTAAAGGGGTCCAGAGGTTCAGGGTGCCGTGTTATGTAAAGGGGTCCAGAGGTTCAGGGTGCCGTGTTATGTAAAGGGGTCCAGAGGTTCAGGGTGCCGTGTAATGTAAAGGGGTCCAGAGGTTCAGGGTGCCGTGTTATGTAAAGGGGTCCAGAGGTTCAGGGTGCCGTGTTATGTAAAGGAGTCCAGAGGTTCAGGGTGCTGTGTTATGTAAAGGGGTCCAGAGGTTCAGGGTGCTGTTATGTAAAGGGGTCCAGAGGTTCAGGGTGCTCTGTTATGTAAAGGGGTCCAGAGGTTCAGGGTGCTGTGTTATGTAAAGGGGTCCTTAGGTGCAGGGTGCTGCGTAATATAAAGGGGTCCAGAGATGCAGGGTGCTGTGTAATGTAAAGGGGTCCAGAGGGGCAGTTGTGGAGAGGGGGTACACAGTAGTGCCAAAAAGATATTGAAGGATGCAGGGGGCACAGTGGGGTGTTTTTACATTTTAAGGTGGGGGGGGTGCCATATATAGGATCCGACCCGGGTGCCAAATGCTCTAGGTAGGCCCCTGCTGCTCCCACGCCGATCGATCGCCTCATCCAGATGACAACACGGCGAGGGCTCACGACGGCTGTATCACATACATACATACACACACACCACTGACTCGGATTAACCCCTCACACGAACTCCATCTAGATGACAGCACGGCAGGCTGTATCACATACACACACACCATGCATAGCACAGGGGGCACACCATGCATAGCACAGGGGGCACACCATGCATAGCACAGGACAGGAGGCACACCACGCACAGGACAGGGGGCACACCACACACAGCACAGGGGGCACACCACGCACAGGACAGGGGGCACACAGCACAGGGGGCACACCACGCAAAGGACAGGGGAAACCTCATCACATAGCACAGGGGGCACACCACACATAGGACAGGGGGCACACCACACACAGCACAGGGGGCACACCACGCATAGGACAGGGGAAACATCATCGCATAGGACAGGGGGCACACCACGCATAGGACAGGGGGCACACCACACATAGGACAGGGGGCACAGCACAAGGGGCACATCACACATAGCACAGGGGGCACACCATGCACAGTACATGGGGCACATCACGCACAGGACAGGGGGCACACCACGCACAGGACAGGGGGCACACCACGGCACAGGGGGCACACCACGCACGGCACAGGGGGCACGGCACAGGGGGCACACCACGCACAGGACAGGGGGCACACCACACACAGCACAGGGGGCACACAGCACAGGGGGCACACCACGCAAAGGACAGGGGAAACCTCATCACATAGCACAGGGGGCACACCACACATAGGACAGGGGGCACACCACACACAGCACAGGGGGCACACCACGCATAGGACAGGGGAAACATCATCGCATAGGACAGGGGGCACACCACGCATAGGACAGGGGGCACACCACACATAGGACAGGGGGCACAGCACAAGGGGCACATCACACATAGCACAGGGGGCACACCATGCACAGTACATGGGGCACATCACGCACAGGACAGGGGGCACACCACGCACAGGACAGGGGGCACACCACGGCACAGGGGGCACACCACGCACGGCACAGGGGGCACGGCACAGGGGGCACACCACGCACAGGACAGGGGGCACACCACGGCACAGGGGGCACACCACGCACGGCACAGGGGGCACGGCACAGGGGGCACACCACGCACAGGACAGGGGGCACACCACGCACAGCACAGGGGGCACACCATGGATATGATAGAGAAGGGGGGGCACTGACCCCTGTATGATGGAGGAGGGAGTGCACTGACCCCTGTATGATGGAGGAGGGAGTGCACTGACCCCTGTATGATGGGTGGGGGGGGGGGGATACACTGCCCCCTCTTCCAATCTGCATGCTACAATCCTGTGTGCAGATCGGTATCCCATGACAGATGGTATCCCCTCCCGCTCCTGTCATGCTGTGTGCCCATCTACCTGCTACTGTCATCATGTGTGCTGATTGAACTTTCCCTTTATGTCTCATTCACACCATCTTTCATGGGATATCAATCTGCACACAGGATGAATTAATCACTTGAATGCTGATTGTTTAGTGCTTATCTCCGGGGATTTCACAGGGTTTGGGATTCTGTTGGTGGGCAGTGGGGTGTGCGTTAGTTGGTGGCGGTGTTTGATTTGATGGGGGGTCTGTCAGTGGGGGGCAGGGGCCATTACTGGTGGGGTGGAGTTCTGGTAGTGGGAGCGGGGCAGTAGTTGGTGGGGTGTAGTCAGTGGGGAGTGGCAGAGAGGTAGTTATGTGAGGGTCGGTGGGCAGTAACGGAGCAGTAGTGGGGGGGGAGGGGCTTGGCCTGGAGTATGTCATTGCGTGTGGAGTTGTGGGGGTCATATTTTCAGACTGCATTATGATGAGTTGGTATAGATGGGATACAGAATGTCATGGTCTGTATGGGTCATTCTGTGTTGTCATTAGTTGGGGGTGACGTGTATTAGTGGAAGGGGCTCACTCTGGTGTTTCAGTTGGATGGGGGTCAGTCTGAGGTGTCAGTAGTTTTTTTCAGGGGGGTGTCAGGCTGGCTATGGTGTAGGTCTTCCAGTTTTGGGTATCAACAGGGTGTTAAGTCTGGGGTGTCAGTAGTTGGTAGTGGCTGTTGTCAGTCTGGGGAGTGGAGATCTATCAATCTGCTTAGCCAGCCACCATGAATTATTCATTTTTAGTGGTTTGGAGTAAGTATGTTTCCTCGCTCACTTACTGTACTTATATTTCAATAAAAAAATGTTTTCAAAACTTTTTGCCAGTGTGATAATTGTTTATCTCTGTGTTGGTGATTATTTTCTTTTCAGTATGTTATACAGAACAGACCCTTCTTTAGCGTTCATCAATGCACCTCAGTTTTTTATTGTTCTGCAATGTCATTCATCGTTTGGGGTGCCATTTATAGCATTGAGGATAAAGAGATATTGTATTTGAACATCCAGCTTTAATGCGATATATGGCAATGTAAACCCCTGGCCCACCCATTTCTTAGCTAACAAGAGTTAATGAAGTATGTTACGGCATATTTATATATTTTTTGCAGTTTCTAACTCTAATTTGTCTATTTCAGCTTCCCCATTCATTTTGGATGTCACCATGCAGATCTGCAATTTTGTCATCAGCACATGACTACCAGTTGTTTATCCAGCTCACCTTTAACATTTTCCACCCTTGTATCATCTGTCAGAAGATGGATTATCAATCAAGCTGACCTGGCCCACCCTTCCTTTTCATAGGCATAACCATTCTTTGTTATTAATGCCCACCTTTTTAGTTAATGGACTATTATTATATAGTATGAGTCTTGCTGTCTGAGCTTTGGTGTCGGGTATTTATGTACTTTTATCTTTGTTTTCATGTCCCATTTATTAAATATATAATTTTCAAATTCTTAAAATCAATAAATTATATTTATTGCAATAAAATGGCCAATGCTTATTTTTGCTTGTACTGTTTTGTTTCTTATTTCCTTAACTTTTCTCTTTCTTTTTTTTTTTTTTTCTCTCATGACCATGGTAATGTTTGCTATTCAACACTTTTCTACTTTAAATGGCGACTGCTTGGTCATGCAATACTGTTATCCAAACGAAAATTTTTATAGAATTTTTAAAAAAACCTTTATTTTATTGTTATTTGATCACCTCTGTAGATTACATTTTTTATGGTCTCAGAGTGCAAACTGCAAACTGTGAACAAAAAAAATATGATTTGTGTTATAAAACTTATCCAATAAACTATTTTTAAAAAAAATTAATTTAGGCAAAAATGCATTGACCTTCATGTCTTTGGTTAAATAAATCTGAAACCCCTGTGGTGTGCGTGGTATGCCCCCTGCGTGGTGTGCCCCCTGTGCTGTGCGTGATGTGCCCCCTGTGCCAAACATCCAGCCTGTGCTATGCGTGATGTGCCCCCTTTGCTATGCGTGATGTGCCCCCTGTGTTGTGCCCCCTGTCCTGTGCGTGGTGTGCCCCCTGTCCTGTGCGTGGTGTGCCCCCTGTCCTGTGCAAGGTGTGCCCCCTGTGCCAAACATCCAGCCTGTGCTATGCGTGGTGTGCCCCCTGTGACAAACATTGAGCCTGTGCTGTGTGTGGTGTGCCCCCTGTGCTGTGTGTGGTTTGCCCCCTGTGCTGTGTGTGGTGTGCCCCCTGTGCCGTGCCCCTTGTGCTGTGCGTGATGTGCCCCCTGTGCCAAACATCCAGCCTGTGCTATGCGTGATGTGCCCCCTTTGCTATGCGTGATGTGCCCCCTGTGTTGTGCCCCCTGTCCTGTGCGTGATGTGCCCCCTGTCCTGTGCGTGGTGTGCCCCCTGTGCCATGCATGGTGTGCCCCCTGTGCCAAACATCCAGCCTGTGCTATGCGTGGTGTGCCCCCTGTGACAAACATTGAGCCTGTGCTATGTGTGGTGTGCTGTGCCCCCTGTCTTTTGCGTGGTGTGCCCCCTGTCTTTTGCGTGGTGTGCCCCCTGTCCTGTGCGTGGTGTGCCCCCTGTGCCATGCGTGGTGTGCCCCCTGTGCCAAAAATCCAGCCTGTGCTATGCGTGGTGTGCCCCCTGTGCCAAACATCCAGCCTGTGCTGTGTGTGGTGTGCCCCCTGTGCTGTGTGTGGTGTGCCCCGTGTGCTGTGCCCCCTGTGCCAAACATCCAGCCTGTGCTATGTGTGGTGTGCCCCCTGTGCTGTGCGTGGTGTGCTGTGCCCCCTGTCTTATGCGTGGTGTGCCCCCTGCGCCGTGCGTGGTGTGCCCCCTGCGCCGTGCGTGGTGTGCCCCATGTACCGTGCACGGTGTGCCCCCTGTGCTATGTGTGATGTGCCCCCTGTCCTATGCGTGGTGTGCCCCCTGTGCTATGTGTGCTGTGCCCCCTTTGCTATGTGTGGTGTGCCCCCTGTGCTATGCGTGGTGTGCCCCCTGTCCTATGCGTGGTGTGCCCCCTGTCCTATGCGTGGTGTGCCCCCTGTCCTATGCGTGATGTGCCCCCTGTCCTATGCGTGGTGTGCCCCCTGTGCTGTGCGTGGTGTGCCCCCTGTGCTGTGCGTGATGTGCCCCCTGTCCTATGCGTGGTGTGCCCCCTGTGCTGTGCGTGGTGTGCCCCCTGTGCTGTGCGTGGTATGCCCCCTGTCCTATGCGTGATGTGCCCCCTGTGCTATGCATGGTGTGTGTGTATGTGATACAGCCTGCCGTGCTGTCATCTAGATGGAGTTCGTGTGAGGGTTTAATCCGAGTCAGTGGTGTGTGTGTATGTGATACAGCCGTCGTGAGCCCTCGCCGTGCTGTCATCTGGATGAGGCGATCGATCGGCGTGTGAGCAGTTAATCCGAGTCAGCTGTATTAGTTTTGAGCAGCTCTGCGCTCGGTTTCTTTTGCCTGAAACCGGCGCATGCGCAGTAGCGTCAGGGGATAGCGTCTTTCACAGGGTAGTGGATTTCATGCTACACCGCCATTATTCCTATTTATTTTGTATTTATTATATATTCTAAATATTGTATTTTTTTTTCCTTTCTATTTATAATTAATAAACTATTACTATTCAATATGTATTCCTATTTATTAATGATTTTGTTGCCTCCGTCCACGATAAAATGTCTCCTGTACTGTGGACAGGAAGTATCAGCTAGAAAAATCCAAGCAGTGGGGGGACGTCACGTGATCACGCCGTTCCGCTCCCTACCGCTTCCCCGCCCCGGAGTCACTATTGCGATGCTGGCTGAACGTGAGTGGGAGGAGAGAGAGAATGCTTGTGTGTTCTTATATCTGATATTCTATCAGTTCTTTCACTTTATTTGTATATACACACACCTCAGAACACCATGGGGTCCGCCCCCCCCCCCCCCCCCTTATATATAATGGTGTTCTATGAGGGCCATATATATAATGTACTGTCAGTGGCGTATCCAAGGTATGGCAAGTGCCATGGGCACCACATGTAGGGGGCGCTGGTGAGTGTCTGGCAGTCTACACACTGCTCAGAGATGACCCCCAGCAGAGCACACGGTCGGTGCTCTCCTCTCCCCGGAAAGATCTGGGAAAGCGTTTTAGTGTGAGGGTCAGGTGACTCCCCCCTCTGGCACATCCCAATATTCTCCCCGCAGGGTGGGCGCTCACTCTCCACTCCGCCGCCATGCAGTGTACACGGGTGGGCAGCGGGAGGAAGTTGATGTCCATGGTAAGAAGAGCAGAGTTGCTGCACAGCTGTGGCCCTCATGCCCCCCCCCCAATTAAAATGATCGGTAGGGCAATTACAGAGCGATTGTCTCTGTGTGTCTCCCTCCCCCTCCTGTAAGCTCTCAGCTGCTGGAGGGATAGACACACAGATAATCTGTAATTGCCTGCCGATCATCCATTCCTCCATGTCCTGTTCAAAGTTTGTTGTCGGGGTCATAATGACAGAAGGCAGACCGTGCCAGCACGAGCAACAGCACCTCCATCCCTGAGCCCGTCCCTGTGTGTGTGCCAACCAACATCTCCAACCTGTACTGTGTGGAGAAGTGCACACAGCAGTAAGATTCAGGGCTGCATGATGTCTGTGTCCCGGTGTTCTGCCGAGATGGTTCCCCTCGGCGGATTAGTGTAGATCCGTACTGCGCATGCGCGGCGGAATTTCCGAAATTTGCAGAAGCTAAACAGATGAGAGGGAAGTGTACACCGCGCACGCGCAGTCGGTGTACAAGACGATTGCGGGAAAGTCTAACTAAGGGGCGGATCTATTATAATGTCTAAGTAAGGGGCGAAGGAAAAAGAAAAATAAATCGTTCAGCTGTGGATATCGAGGAGAGTAATATAAAAGCCGTGTTTTTACAGTGCTATCTGGGGGGTTTTTCTTTTCAATTAGGAGTGTATTTTTTGAAACTTTTTTTTTTTTTTTAAACAAAATCAGCTGTGCGGTGTACACTTCACTGACATGTGTTTAGGTTCGGCAATTTCCGGAAGATGCCTAGTCGTTCGTACTGCGCCTGCGCAGTACAGAGAGGATCCAATCCGCCAGGGGAACCAACTCGGCAAGACACCGACTCCCGACCATCAAAGGGAGGGGGATATTTGCATCTCATCTCAGTGTTAGCCAATAATGCTTTGTCTGTGTTGCAGCCCCTCCCTCTTCCCCTCCCACCCGCCACATTTTAACTTCAGTTCCAGGAAGAAGACAGAATTGGTCCTCAGCTTGCTTGCACACATGTGAGTTTTTTTCTTTATGTTCACTTCAGGGAGGGGGAGAAGAAGGTTCTGCAGCAGCAGGGACAGTCATATATTTATACTTTTAGTGCAGGTGATGGAGGAAGAGGGGAACAGGAAAAGCATTCTCGTATCCATTCATGTTGTCATGTATTTATTGTCATGTATCACTATACCACCCTAACCTGGCACTACCACCCTAACCTGACACTATACCACCCTAACCTGGCACTATACCACCCTAACCTGACAATGTACCACCCTAACCTGGCACTACCACCCTAACCTGACACTGTACCGCCCTAACCTGGCACTATACCACCCTAACCTGACACTGTACCACCCTAACCTGACACTGTACCACCCTAACCTGGCACTACCACCCTAAGTTGACACTGTACCACCCTAACCTGACACTGTACCACCCTAACCTGACACTGTACCACCCTAACCTGGCACTACCACCCTAAGTTGACACTATACCACCCTAACCTGACACTGTACCACCCTAACCTGGCACTACCACCCTAACCTGACACTGTACCACCCTAACCTGGCAATGTACCACCCTAACCTGGCACTACCACCCTAACCTGACACTGTACCGCCCTAACCTGGCACTATACCACCCTAACCTGACACTGTACCACCCTAACCTGACACTGTACCACCCTAACCTGGCACTACCACCCTAAGTTGACACTGTACCACCCTAACCTGACACTGTACCACCCTAACCTGACACTGTACCACCCTAACCTGGCACTACCACCCTAAGTTGACACTATACCACCCTAACCTGACACTGTACCACCCTAACCTGGCACTACCACCCTAACCTGACACTGTACCACCCTAACCTGGCACTACCACCTAACCTGGCACTACCACCCTAAACTGACACTATACCACCCTAACCTGGCATACTACCCTAAACTGGCACTACTGTATATCACCTAACCTGACACTATCACCTAACCTGGCAGTATACCACCCTAGCCAGGCAGTATAACACCCTAACCTTGCACTCTCACCTAACCTGGCACTGCTGTATATCACCTAACCTGGCACTATACCCCCCTAACCTGGCACTAGTGTATTACCTAACCTGGCACTATCAACTAACATGGCAGTATACTACCCTAACCAGGCACTACTGTATTACCTAACCTGGCACTATCACCTAACCTGGCAGTATACTTCCCTAACCAGGCACTATACCCCCTTAACCTGGCACTCTCACCTAACCTGGCACTATACCACCCTAACCTGGCACTACTGTATATCACCTAACCTGACACTATGCCACCCTAACCTGGCACTTTGTGTTGGTCTATCACATAAAATTCCAATAAAATACATTTGCATGACAAAAAAATGACAAAACATGGGAAATGGCAAGGGGTATGAATACTTTTTCAAGGCAGTGTGTGTGTGTGTGAATATATATATATATATATATATATATTATATATATATATATATATCATTTTTATAGTTGGGCCCTCCTACTTTTGTTTCTGTCCTCCCATGTGCCCCCCCTAAATATGAAAGCTAGAGACACCACTGTTGCACAGAATACGGAGTGACAGCGCAGTGGCAGGAAACTCAGGGGCCACACACCTGCAGCCAGGGGCCACTTGTGCAGCGATCGGTGGCACATCGCTGTCCTGGAGTGATCGGTGGGGACGGATGGTACGGAGTGCCAGGCGCTGATCATACCGTTGCTCGGGTATCACTATGTCCTGAGGCTCGGGATCATACAGAAGAGTGTGCACTGTAACCAGGGTTACTCTGTACCTGGCTCTCCTGGCCCGCAAGGAGGGTACGAAGAGGGGGCAACTTAGCAAGAAGGCAGCCAAGACCAACAGGTGGCACGACAAGTGGTTCACCCTCTTCCAGAATGTCCTCTTCTGCTTCGACAGAAAGCAGAGTGCCCGACTCTCCATGCTGGAGGGTGCCATCTGTGAGAGGATCCCCCCACACATAAGGGCAGTGGAGACAAGGAGAGCATGGAGAAGCAGGTACCCCCCCCCCCCACCAATGTGTATATATATATATATATATATATATATATATATATATATACTGGGCTCCACTCCTGCCCAGGACACTAGCTACATGGAATTGGCATGTTCTCCCTGTGGGGTTCCTCTCCCACTCCAAACACATGCAGGTAGGTGAATTGTGCACTGTGTACAGACTGGCAGTGTACATGGCTGATCACATTCTACCCTGACCCTACAATCATAGAGGACCCTACACATATCTATGTATACTTCCTTCACTCCTGTCCAGCTCTTGGCGCATTTTGGGCCAGCGCTCATCTTGGATGATTTTTCGGACATGGGGGGGTGGCATGAAGAATGTGATCACCCATGCACATTGCCACTTCATACAGACAGGGGACCATCACCTACCAACATGGCTTTGTAGTGTGCCCACACCAAGAGAACATGCAAACTACATGCATATAGCTTCCTGGCCCAAATTCAAACCAAGTGAGGCAAGTCCCAACCACTAACCTACTTTTCTCCCTATATACCTGTATATACTGACAGTGTTATTTGAAAGATGGGTTTCAAATGTTTTGACAGGGGCGCAGTTTCAGTGCTTGCCGTAGGCGCCATTTTTACTAGATACGCCTCTGCATTCCCAACCCCCACATTACCCAGTGGGCAGTTGATTTGGCTTTTTTCACACGGAGAAGATCCCTTTAGGGCCCTCATCATACCAGCAGGGATAATATATAGCCAGCCAATCTGCTTGATGGCAGGACACCCCTACTGGACATAAGATAAGAACAGATTTAAAAAAAATATATATCAAAAACACCTAAGTATACACAGAAGTGCACTTAAGGGTGTGTCTCTTGTCCACCCCCCAAAGGAGAAGGACCTTCCCAACCCCCCCCTTTCCGCAGAGGAGCAAGGCTCCTGACAGGGGCAAGGCTTGAACATGGTCAAAATGGCCTGGAGGACCCCTCTCCTCATGGCCAGCCGAAGCCGACCACCGAGTACTATGTGAAGGGCTCTCCCAAAGAGAGGTCCCTTCAGTTTCAGGGGCGGAAGTAAGCTAATAACCATACTAAATAAATAAAGTGCTAGTGCACTAATCAACAAAAATAAAGCTATACAATAAAAACGTCCAATGTACAGTCTGGATGAGAGTGTCTTGAGTATGTGAATACAGTCCAAACAATACTGTGACAGTCTAAGCCCCCGTACACACAGTCGGATATTCCGACCACAAAATCCATCAGTTTTTTTCAGACGGATTTTGTCCGAAACTGGTGGTGCATACACACGGTCGGACAAAGTTGTCGGAAAATCCAATCGTTCTGAACGTGGTGACGTTCGAGGCGTACGATGGAACTACGTAGAGGCTAGTAGCCAATAGCTTTGATCTGGTAATTTGATCTGAGCATGCGTGGCACTTTGTCCGTCTAATTCTCTACACACGATCGGAAAAAGTCTGATCGGATTTTGTTGTCGGAAAATTTGAGACCCTGCTCTCAAATTTTTTCCGACGGAAAAAGTCCGCTAGAGCCCACACACGATCGGATTTTCCGACAACATAATCCGATCAGACTTTTTCCATCGGAATATCCGACCGCGTGTACGGGGCATAACTGTATTAAAGATGGGTAGTAAATCCCTGCACCGTGAATGAACAAAAAAGCCGGTGCCTAGCCAATCCTCTGCAGTAACATTTTTATGTGTACAAGCCACTCACCTTACTGCTAAGGTAACAGCATATATAGATCACAAGCAACGGTCCTCAGGGGATCCCTCTTTGATGTTTACAGAGATGGCATTTACTAGAATGCTCGGTGTGGGGATATGAGAAAATGCCAATAGCATAATCCCATTTGAAAATTAATTGCAACAAACATATAGATACACTCACTTTTTGTTTTTTTTATTGCTTTTAGAAACTAAATGTGTTTCACTTTTCACTTGGCACTTTAGCATTTAGCAAGTTTTTATTAATGATTATTGCACTAGCACTTCATTTATTTAACCACTAGGCGTCCGCGCTATAGCCGAAAGACGGCTACAGTGCAGACTCCGATTGCCGGGAGGGCGTCCCTGGACGTCCTCCTGTTTACTTCCGCGATGCGCGTGCCTATGGGCGCGCATCGGGGAAATTCTGTGTTGGCCGTGTCCCTTGGACACAGCCAATCACAGATCGTGCTCTCCCTCCTCACACACAAATTAGTGCCACCTGTCATCAGTGCCACATGTCATCAGTGCCACATATTAGTGCCATCTTTCATCAGTGTCATGTGTCATCAGTGCCACGTATTAGTGCCATTTGTCATCAGTGCCACATCAGTGTCACTCACAGCAGCCATTTAGCACTTGATCTATGTGTCCAATGAGAGATGATCTCATATGTAAACATATGAGATCATCTCTCATTGCCGGCTCTCCCTCCTCACACAGAGACAGCGTGTGAGGAGGGAGAGCAAACGGCTGCAGCGTCAGTGTAAAAAAAAAAAAAAGGTAAACTAAAGTGCCCACAGTACCTGTCAGTGCCACGTATAAGTTCCATGTGTCATCAGTGCCACATATTAGTGCATCTGTCATCAGTGCCACATCAGTGCTACATATTAGTGCCATCTGTCATCAGTGTCACGTGTCATCAGTGCCACGTATCAGTGTCATTAGTGCCATCTTTCATCAGTGTCATGTGTCATCAGTGCCACGTATTAGTGCCATTTGTCATCAGTGCCACATCAGTGCCAATCACAGCGGCCATTTAGCACTTGATCTATGTGTCCAATGAGAGATGATCTCATATGTAAACATATGAGATCATCTCTCATTGCCGGCTCTCCCTCCTCACACAGAGACAGCGTGTGAGGAGGGAGAGCAAACGGCTGCAGCGTCAGTGTAAAAAAAAAAAAAGGTAAAATAAAGTGCCCACAGTACCTGTCAGTGCCACGTATAAGTGCCATGTGTCATCAGTGCCACATATTAGTGCCATCTGTCATCAGTGCCACATCAGTGCTACATATTAGTGCCATCTGTCATCAGTGTCACGTGTCATCAGTGCCACGTATCAGTGTCATCTGTCATCAGTGCCATGTATTAGTGTCATCTTTTATCAGTGCCCCGTATTAGTGCCACAAATTAGTGCCACCTGTCATCAGTGCCACATGTCATCAGTGCCACATATTAGTGCCATCTTTCATCAGTGTCATGTGTCATCAGTGCCACGTATTAGTGCCATTTGTCATCAGTGCCACATCAGTGTCACGTGTCATCAGTGGGAACGCTTAAACAACACGTGTTTTTATTTATCAGGCGCTATCACTTAACAATCTATGGGGCCAAAAATGTGTGATTTTGCTTCTATACAGCAAGTTCTGAAAATGAGTACATGCAAGAGAAGCCTCTGAATGTTTGTGCTGTATGAATCCTGTATAATACTTTTTTTATAAATCTGTTTTTATTGTAGAAGTAAAAGGTTTACAGTCTCCAAATGAAAGATACCCACAAAGGGGAGCGTAAATCCTGTATAATATTAATAATAAATCACATGGCTATGATCACACTCAGGTTTGAATGGGGCAGGACTGAGCCAATGTTGCATGAACCATCTGAACATGGTACTCTTGCAATCATTTGGATAGCCTCTGTAGTACCTATTGTATGCCACAAGATGTCAGTCTTCTGGGTTGAATAACACCCAGTGTCACTCAGCCCAGTTTCTGTGCTGGGAGTGCGCTGTGAACACAAACACAGAGGCGCTTATAAGTGTCCCCACGGATAAAGACCCACTTCCGTGAGGCTGCATATTTGCATACGACCATCAGGAAGAAGTAATAAAATGTAGCAAAAAAAAGTACATGCCTGCAGGGCGTTTCATTCGCAATCAGTGCATCATGAGTGCAAAGAACAGGCTCTTGCATTGTTTACTCCCAGCTCCCGGACCGTACAGAGGTGTGGACCTTCTGATAGGGTTGGAGGATGGCACTTGTGTGTATATTAATTATTTATTTGTTTTTATTCATTTTTTATTAATATTTTCACATTAATAGGGCAGAGAAAGGAATAATAATAATAATAAATCACATGGCTATGATCACACTCAGGTTTGAATGGGGGAAAGACTGAGCCAATGTTGCATGAACCATTTGAACATGGTGCAATCATTTGGTCAACCTCTGCAGTACCTCTTGTAAGCCACAAGATGTCAGTCGTCTGGGCTAAATAATCCCCATTGTCACTCGGCCTAGAAGATTGAGGAATTACATTGAGTAAAGAGACTTTTTTAGCCTAATGTAACCACTATTGCAATCAGCAATCCTAAGAACAGCCAAACAGATCGAAGCGCAGCCCCAAAATGTTATAACATTGCATGGCATTTATAAACACTGTCAGTGGAAGGTTGTATTAATGTGTTTGGATGAAAGGCTGATTCAAAAGTTGGGCTTAGGAACACCAACCTGAGGAGCATAGGCGTGCGCAGGGGGTTTGCCATGGGTTTGCCTAATCACTATATGCAGTGCCGATTGCCCAGACTTCCCCCAATGTTGCCCCACAGTGCTGCTGGCTTCCCTTCTCCCCCCCTCCCCCAGCAGGGGAAGGGGCTAGTAAATATTTGATTTACAGGCCCCGATTTTTTTACTAACTTAACACAGTGCACATCATCGCTCATTGTGTCCTAGGCCATTAAATTAAAACTGTCTCTGTGACCAGTGGAGGCCAACTGTCACCAGACAGGGGAAGGCAATGGGAGGCCATTACACCATGGAGGTCAATTCCCATTGAGTAATAATGTTGGCTGCAGTCCTTGGACAATGTTATAGCAGCTTGATTAGAGCTAAATGGGTCACATTTTTGTGCCAGTAGTGATTTATCTACACTTACCTAAAATAAAGGCTGCATGCAGAGAGAATGATCTTATGGGCTTTGAACTCAACATCATCCACCTTTAGGGTAACATCACAAAATTCGTCCCCCAGCCGCAGCTCATGGAATGTGGTCCAGGCCATTCTTCTAATTGTCTGTTCCAGGATGTCAGTATTGGAACAGGCCAATAAAGCCCCGAAATCCCAATCCATGGCCAGCCCTGGAGGTCCTACTGTGCTCATCCGTGACATGTCTCTGTCTCTACTGAACTGACAGTTGGCTGTACTGCTGAGGCTACCTGACTGATTTCAAAACTGACCAATCAAAAGCCGCTTTACTACTCTAGGTTACATTATAAAGTTTTGATGTCTGGACAACGCTATTGGTTGTCCTTTGCATTGCTATCAAGTCATTACCAATATACAATACATCTGTCACTTTAAAGGGAAAGTCCACCCTAACACTAAAATCTCGAAATCTACTGGCATCCACAATCTAAGACTAACCTATCTAACCCTGTAAGGAAATCGCTATACTTCCCTTTTCTGACGCCGATCTGGTCCGGTCCCATGCTGAGCTGTCAGCAGTGGAATCTATGTGGAGGTGGGTACAATGGACACAGCCGACAACGGAAGCAACATAGTAAGTCTATTGCCGCGTACACACGAAGGGACTATCCCGCGGGATTATCCGCTGGACCGAAGTCCAGCGGATAATCCCCTCGTGTGTGGGCGCCGGCGGACTTTTTGGCGCCAAAGTTTTAAGTTTGGTTTTAAAATTATCCGCTGGACTTGGCAGTCCGGCGGACAATCCCGCCGTTAGTAGGCAAGTCCGCGGGACTTTTGAAATGAACGGACTTGCCGCTCATCGGCAAGTCCGTTCATTTAGCACGTGACTTCAGGTTACGTAGCTAGCGTAGGCAGTAAATGCCGCCGCGCTAGCTCCGTGACCTGGCATGGATTTAAAGGGACTCCCCACGCCGAAAAAACGGCGTGGGGGTTCCCCCCAAATCCATGTCAGACCCTCATCCGAGCACGCAGCCTGGCAGGCCAGGAAAGGGGTGGGGACGAAAGAGCGCCCCCCCCCCTCCTGAGCCGTACCAGGCCGCGTGCCCTCAACATGGGGGGTGCCCTGGGGAAAGGGGGGCCGTGCGGCCCCCCCACCCCAAAGCACCTTGTCCCCATGTTGATGAGGACAAGGGCCTCTTCCCGACAACCCTGGCCGTTGGTTGTCGGGGTCTGCGGGCGGGGGCTTATCGGAATCTGGGAGCCCCCTTTACTAAGGGGGCCCCCAGATACCGGCCCCCCACCCTATGTGAATGAGTATGGGGTACGATGTACCCCTACCCATTCACCTAAGGTGTAAAATGTAAAGTACGTCCTTTTTTTCCCACAAATAGAGCTTTCTTTGGGTGGTATTTGATCACCCCTGCGTTTTTTATTTTTTGCGCTATAAACAAAAAAGAGCGACAATTTAAAAAAAAAAGGCATTCTTTTTTTACTTTTTGCTATAATAAATATCCCCAAAAAATATATTAAAAAAACTTTTTTTTTCCTCAGTTTAGGCCGATACGTATTCCTCTACATATATTTGGTAAAAAAAATTTGCAATAAGCGATTATTGATTGGTTTGCGCAGAAGTTATAGCGTTTACAAAATAGGGGATAGTTTTATAGCATTTTTATTAATAATTTTTTTTTTACTAGTAATGGCGTCGATCAGCGATTTTTATTGTGACTGCGACATTATGGCGGACACATCGGACATTTTTGGGACCATTGTCATTTATACAGCAATCAATTCTATAAAGAGATTGGTGTGGCCTCTATATTAAATATCGAAAGAGTAGGGGTGGGTATCATCATCCTAGGCAATTAATGTAAAAAGATAGGTGCATCTGCATGGGCTACTCCCTAGTATTACCATACAACACCTGTGGAAATGATGGACTATCTCGATACCCAAAAATTTGAACAATAGATATATAAAATTTAATATTTATTAAAGAAATAGCGAAAATACATTAAATGTATGTAACCCAAACATAGGGTTGCTAATACAGTGTTACAAAAATTAAGACATACGACAATAGACACAGTTTACACAGGTCCAGATCCCCATACTATGGGGATAATGAGCAGATGCCGGCAATTTTTCTCGACTAGTTTTGCGACGGGGTCGCTTCCTCAGGAGAAATTATAGCATCTGGAGCAAAAGGAAATACAATCTTATAATTATAGAAGTCATTTCATTATGAAATCATTGGCAGGGATATATATTAGTAGTAGCTGGAGTAGGATAATGTGTAGGCATAACTCACCGCTCGGGTCCCATGAGGGTTCAAAGAGAGGCACCTGGGGCACCCACTGGAGGGGTGTCCCGTCCAGGGCGGATACGGGAGGCTAAATATGTGATATATTGCAATTAGTAATAGGGGAGGATTGGTAAACTAGAGAGAGTTAATTATCAGCTCAATAATTGCATTTAAAGAGGGTAACAATAGTACTGCCACTATGTTAGGTAAGTGGATATTGGGGGGGGGGGGAGAAAGGGAAGATTTGGAGGGGATGGGAAAAATGGAGGAGAAGAGAGGGGGGGGGGGTGGAAAAAAGGGGGGGGAGAGACAGGGGAAGAAGGGAAAAATTGGAGAGGGAAGGGGGGGGGGAGAAAAAAGGGGGGGGGGGAAGGGGGGGGGGGGGGGGGGAATAGGGGGGAATAATAAGGGGGGGAGGGAGAGGGAAAGAGGGGGGGTGGGATCAAAATATAGGGACAGATTACTGGTAGGGGGGGGGGGGGAACCGCAATGAGAAGGGGAGAAAAGGGGAGGTCCACAAGAGCACAATGAACGCAATGAGAAGGGGAAAAAAAGGAAAAAAAGGGAAGTCCACAGAAGAAAGAGTGGCAGGTGGCTTATGTTGATTAAAAATAAGGTTAACACTTGGAAGGAAACCTACCCTTGAGTAATTGCAAGTTGGCTCAGAGCACCCGGGATGCAGCACTGATAGAGTGTGTGGAAAGTTTCAGGTTAGTTGCCTCCAAATGGGAGGAACCAGGGACTTGAGGTATGCTAAAGTAGCAGAGGTGTGTGGCAGTGTAGGGGTTACATGTACCTAGAGGCATGTTTGTAACTGTGGGGGGGGCGTGGCTGTCAGCTAGTGAATGCTGATCTCTGCTCCAATCACAGGGAGCAGAGATCGGCGTCACTAGTTGCTAGGCAGAACGGGGAGATGCTGTTTATTTCCGCATCTCCCCTTTCAGCCTTCCCGTGAGACGATCGCGGCTATCCCCGCGGCGATCGAGTCCGCGGGACCCGCGACCGGCCTCACGGGGGTCCTGACTGGCGCGCGCCCGATGGCACAGAGGCATCTTAAAGGGGACGTACCTGTACGCCCTTATGCCTGTCCGTGCCATTTTGTCGACGTACATCGTTGTGCGCCGGTCGGCAAGTGGTTAATCGATGGTTCCGGAGATACAGGGCTGCTTGCGCAGCCTGTCAGAAGCTACATACAGAGCGGCCAGTTTAAATACAAACACTCTGCAGCAGACTGAGAGGATGAACTTATAATAATTATTTGTATATAACTTACTTATGATAATTAACCCCTTGCCACCTAGGCCAATTCTGACACTTCTCTCCTACATGTAAAAATCATAAAATTTTTTTTTTGCTAGAAAATTACTCAGATGCCTCAAGCATTATATATATTGTTTTAGAAGACACCCTATGGAATAAAATGGTGACCTTTGCAACTTTTTATGTTACACGATATTTGCGCAGCAATTTTTTTTGTGTACTAAGCGATGCTTTACATTTTTTTTACAGGTTACATGTTAAGAGTTACAGAGGAGGTCTAGTGCTAGAATTATTGCTCTCTCTCTAACGATCGCAGCATATGTAACCTGTGCGTATCTGGCTCGGATACTAACCAGTGCCTACCCAGCCACTGACTAGTATCTCTCCCCAGCCTGTTCCCACACATCCTCTCACCTGCTGACCTGTGAATGGGGGAATCACTCCTGCAGTGTTATTGTGTTCTGCGAGTGAATACAATGATTAGTGTCTATAGTGTCTATAGGTAACTATAGCTGGCAGCACTGATTGTTTTGGGGAAAACCTGACAGGCTGGTTGTACTCAAGTCAGTTAATAGGTTGACTTGTGTAAACCCATATAGCCCATACATAGATCGCCTATGGCTGGTCTCTGCTTAATTGGTGTAATTTCAATCCATGTATGGCCCGCTTAACCACTACGCAGTCCCTAAACATCCTTCCACAAACCTTTAAATTTTTCCTTCCCAGATTACTTCATCCTCCTCTCCTATACATAGTGCCCACTGTCATACTCTCCACACTTCTCTCCCATACATACTGCTCACTGTCATACCCTCCACACTTCTCTCCTATACATAGCGCCCGCTGTCATATCCTACACACTCCTCTCCTGTACATAGTGCTCACTGTCATACACTTCTCTGTTGTACATAGTGCCCACTGTCATACCCTCCACACTCCTCTCCTGTACATACTGCTCACTGTCATACCCTCCGCACTCCTCTCCAATACATAGTGCCCACTGTCATACCCTCCACACTCCTCTCCTGTACATACTGCTCACTGTCAAACTCTCCACACTCCTCTCCTATACATAGTGCCCACTGTCATACCCCCAACACTTCTCTCCTATACATAGTGCCCACTGTCATACCCTCCACACTCCCTCCTGTACATACTTCTCACTGTTATACCCTCCATACTCCTCTCCTGTACATAGTACCTACTGTCATGCCCTCCACACTTCTCTCCTATACATAGTGCCTACTGTCATACCCTCCACACTCCTCTCCTGTACATACTGCTCACTGTCAAACTCTCCACACTCCTCTCCTATACATAGTGCCCACTGTCATACCCCCAACACTTCTCTCCTATACATAGTGCCCACTGTCATACCCTCCACACTCCCTCCTGTACATTCTTCTCACTGTTATACCCTCTATACTCCTCTCCTGTACATAGTACCTACTGTCATGCCCTCCACACTTCTCTCCTATACATAGTGCCTACTGTCACACCCTCCACACTCCTCTCCTGTACATACTACTCACTGTCATACCCTCCATACTCCTCTCCTGTACATACTGCCCACTGTCATACCCTCCACACTCCTCTCCTGTACATACTACTCACTGTCATACCCCCCAACACTTCTCTCCTATACATAGTGCCCACTGTCATACCCTCCACACTCCTCTCCTGTACATACTTCTCACTGTTATACCCTCCACACTCCTCTCCTGTACATACTACTCACTGTCATACCCTCCATACTCCTCTCCTGTACATACTGCCCACTGGCATACCCTCCACACTCCTGTGCTGTGCATACTGCCCACTGTCATACCCTTCACACTCCTCTGCTGTACATAGTGCCTAATGTCATACCCTCCACACTTCTCTCCTGTACATAGTGCCTTCTGCCATACCCTCCGCACTCCTCTCCTGTACATAGTGCCCACTGTCATACCCTCCACACTCCTCTCCGGTACATACTACCCTTTGTCATACCCCCCACACTCCTCTCCTGTACATACTGCCCACTGTCATACCCTCCACACTCCTGTCCTGTAATTACTGCTTACTGTCCTACGCTCCACACTTCTCTCCTGTACATAGTGCCCACTGTCATACCCTCCACACTCTTATCTTATACATAGGGCCCACTGTCATACCCTCTACACTCCTCTGCTGTGCATACCGCCCACTGTCATACCCTTCACACTCCTCTCCTGTACATAGTGCCTTCTGCCATACCCTCCGCACTCCTATCCTGTACATAGTGCCCACTGTCATACCCTCTACTGTACATACTACCCTCTGTCATACCCCCACACTCCTCTCCTGTACATACTGCCCACTTTCATACCTTTCACACTCCTCTGCTGTACATACTGCCCACTGTCATACCCTCCCCACTCCTCTCCGGTACAAACTACCCTCTGTCATACCCCCCACACTCCTCTCCTGTACATACTGTCCACTGGCATACCCTCCACACTCCTCTGCTGTGCATACTGCCCACTGTCATACCCTTCACACTCCTCTGCTGTACATAGTGCCTTCTGCCATACCCTCCGCACTCCTCTCATGTACATAGTGCCCACTGTTAGACCCTCCACATTCCTCTCCCTCACCTGCACATACTTCCCACTTTTATACCAGCTATACTCCTCTCCTATGCCTCTTACCCACAAAAACAGTTCTTTAAAATTATACTGAATATCCTCAATGTTACCAGCTCTAGAATGGGCACACTTTTGTTAGTTCAACTAAAGGAAATCTTCTCAGTCCTCATATTTGTTCTGCCCATTATTAGTACTTATTTAATTTTCTAATTACTATTGTGATGTATAGAGGAACATGGGGGATGTCAGCTACTCTAAATATAGCACTTGTAAAAAAAGTGTCCCTGAAAATATTTTTGAAATGTTGACAACTATGCACTGCCCAAGGGCCACAGGTTCAGTAGGGGGCCCCATGAGAGGCTCCTGTGATATTAAAGCGGTAATAAACCTTTCTAACATTACTACTTTTTAGAGGCCCTGAGGTAGGTTTTGCCATAATGTACAAGTATGCACAGCATATTAGCACATTAGGGTACACTTAAATTGTCAGACTGAGCCCTCCAGTGCTGTGCTGTGATCAATCCGGCGGGGCCTGGGCACTTCCATCTTCACACGGTCTTCCTTCTGGGTTCTGTGCCTTCAGTCACTTGCCTTGGCCGAGCTGTGTTGATGTCATTCCCACACATGCTCATGTGCATCCTCTTTCTCTCATCCCCCCTTTCTCTCTCATCCTCCCTCCCTTATCCCTCACACCCCTTTCATCTCCTTTCTCTCTCTCTCTCATTCTCCCTCTCTCTCTTTAATTTAATTTGTTATAACAAAAAATTGTTTGCATTTTTATTTATTTATTTATTGTTTATAAAAGGCCCCACCAAAATCCTCAGCACCAGGCCCATGATGTTCTTAATCTGGCCCTGGCGGGAGATGGACGGCCTCCTTACTTTAGGAGGCAGATGACCTACCCGGGATGACTTTGATCTCCCCTCCTCCTCCCTCCCCTGCCCGAGCCGGGGAGTGCTGGATGCTGGATGACTGAGACACTCCTGGAGTCACAGTGGCGGCTGGTGGGTCGGTCGGGCTTCCCCTGCTTCTCCTCCGGCCATGCATCTTCTCCCTCCCTCCATGACCAATAAGATCACTTCTCCTTTCGGCCAATCAGGAAAATTGGTCTCTAGACCCATTCCTGATTGGCTGGTAGGAGAATTAGTGTGACAATAGCGACTATCCATTCGCTATCGTCATACAACTGGGTGGGCTCGGAGCTCTGTGCCCCAAACCCACCCTTTTTTGAGGCCTATTAGAGCCTCTGGCTCTAAACACGTGCTTCAAAAAAAAAATCCCCCATTGGACTCCATGAATCCGGCGCCCTGCATGTAGATCAGGGGGCGGGACGCATGGATAGGGGGGGCGGCGCCCGTGCGCCCGTAATGGACAGACTGCCACTGTTCACTGCCCTACTGACACCAACCTCTGCTCTACTAACACCGTTTTTTTTTAATACATTTTAGGGTGCACACTCTAATGCAATAGGCTGCACACACCTATGGGCACAGATAATGGAAAAAATACAATTCAGATTTATTTATTTTTTATTCTGTACTGACTGTCTTTAAAATTGCCTGGGCCCCTGTTCAAATCCAATCCAGGGACAAAACCGGGGACAGACTTGGTCCGGGGACAGTGTCCTCAATCCGGGGACTGTCCCCGGAAACCGGGGACATCTAGTCACCCTACCTTAAGCCGCACTGACTCCTCGAAGCTTGTGTCATTGCTCCCAGGAGTCATTGCGGAGGCCTGCCGCGAGTTATCGCGGGATTTGAAGGACGAAAGTGACGCTATTACGACCGTCTGTGTTGTTTACATGCTCCACAAAGCTACTATTGAGCATGCGCGGGAACGAGCAAAGCATGCTGGTAGCTCAGCATCGAGGGAACAAGGAAGTAAATGCTTGTGGGCTTCACATGCCCACAAGCAAGATGGAAACGGCAGGACAGATTTTATATAAGTTGATCTTTACAACGAAAGCGGACATCGGGCAAGCTCAATCTCCAAAACAGTGAGTTTGCAAGTGTCAATGTTTGATTGTGTTAATGTTTGCCTAAAAAAAAAAAAACAGTGGAGCTCCACTTTAAGAAATAATTTCCTTGTCCTCTCCATTTGTTAATACATTTTAATGATGTTCTGTAAAGGTGTTGACGTTTATCTTGCTCTCTATTTTTGGGTTATAATTTGTCGGTTCTATTAATACAGCTTTACTAAGGGCTAGAACTGTCTCCATGACAACTTGCAGTTTATTAGGAGGTTAGTATTATATCTTGTCCTTTCTGATCTCTGTAATAAGCCAGGTGATCCTTAACAAAAGTCTTGTTCAGATACGATGAAGAAACCAGATATGCCTTTGTTGGCGATTTTTCTGGGCTGATTACACTGCTAAAGCTGGAGAAAGACACCTGTTCTGTGGTATCAACACTTAAGGGCCATGAAGGTAATCACTCAAATAACTTTTATAATTTTGTCTTTAAACTGGGCGTCCGCTACTGACCAATATAGAAATGATATACTGTTTATAAAAAGAGCACCTGAAGTTCCTGTTGTACAATTCATGAAGGAAGAATATCCAGAAGAGTTTCCACCGAGGAAAAAGGCAGTGACAAAAGCAAGCTTGCACCATTTTAAATTGCACCTACACATTAATGCTAAAATAAAGCTATGTTAAAGGGCAAGTTCACCTTTTGGAGCATGTTGCACATTATACCCATATTTAGGATGTAACATGCTCCAAACTTGCCCTCTGCATCCCTGATCGCCCCCCCCCCCTCTCCCGGCACAGATGCATCATTCATTTACAGGAAGTGAAGAAAATGTCATCCACACACCAAGGATTCCTGGAAAGGGTGCAAAGCTTTATTTTGTGGTCAAATGATAGATATATAGCAACATTTCAGAGCCATGCCGGGCCCCTTCCTCAGGCAAGACTCTGAAATGTTGCTGTAGATCTATTATTATGTGACCATGAAATAAAGCTTTGGACCCTTTCCAGGAATCCTTGGTGTGCTGATGACATTTTCTTCACTTTGCGTATCCACGATTTCCAGCCTAAGGCCATTACAGCACCCAGCATCATTCAACAGCCGGTTTTCTTGAATGTGTGCATGGGGAACATTGCATTTTGGATTCATTTACAGGAGCCTCTGAATGAGAAAATGACAAGTCCTTTCTTCCACAGCAGCAGACGGCTTGTAGTTCTCAATGGACTGTGAGCATGCTGATTAGCATACTTGCAGTCCATTCACACACTGTCTACAGTTTTGTAACAGCCTGGTCCGAGTTAAGGGCAACAGAGCTGCAGGCGGTGTGTGCAGGAGACTGACATTGCATCTGCGATTCACTGATTGCAGCTGCAATGCTCTGCAGGCTCATGTGAAAAAAAATTAAATAAAAATCGCATTTATTATTTATTTTTTTCCTTCAAAAAGGTGAACTTATCCTTTTTAATAGTTTTGCTGGGGAAGGGAAAATGGATACAGGGTTGATTTAATAAAGGCAAATAAACTGTTTACTATGCAAGTGTAGCGCTACCCCCAGTTAAGAGAGCCGCTGGTTTGTTTTGGGTCCCTGAGTACAGTTCCACCAACCCCCGGCAATTTGCTCTACCCGCTCTGGCACAGTTAGTAAAGGGGTATGTATCTATGCACATAAAAATATCACTTATACTCTAAGCATAATGGGCATGAACTCACAAGCAGACTGCTGAGATAAGAATAACTGGCTTTACTTTGGCAGTAAGGAAAAGAAATAGTAACATGCATTTAAACATTTGACTTACAACACATTAGCAGGTCCCTGCAATATGCACTTTAACATGTACACATATATGTATCAAACAAGCAATGGGGAAGCGGAGCGCCAAGTGTGGCGACCGTCTGCTATTTACCCCTGAGGTGCAATAAATCTATCTGCGCCTACGGACCAGGCCTGATCCCTAGCAATATAGAGCTCAGTCCTTGTACAAGTACAGTGTTCTTCACCGGCAGTAAATCTGTAGAGGTGGTGCACATGTAGCTTTAAATGGTGTATTTGTAATCCACAGAAAGTAACATTTGCTGCTCTGAGGTAAATTGTGCCTAGGCAGTTCAATAGGCATAAACGTGTGTATAGCAATGCAGGATGAGCCTTTCAGCTCTCTCACCAATCCTGGGGTACCGTCCTCAGCTCCGGTCCCTCTAATGGCGGCGTCCGGTCTCCTCGTCACAGCCCCTGCGCTCCGGCCCTCAGCTCCGACCGACCGACTGTAGGGAAGAGTCTCTGCTCCGCTGCTGCTGACTCTGAGGGATGAGAGTCTCTCTCCAGCTGCTGCAAGGCCCAGGCTTCAGGCCTTCAGCAGTCCCGGTCCGCACAGGTGTCTCCTCAGGAACAAGTCTCCGCGTGACCAGCACAGTCAGCAGAGGAAGATCAGTCACCCAAGGCATCAGAAGAGCAGGCATCAGAAGAGGAAGAGGCGGTCTCTCCTCTTCCTTTTTATAACCTCCCCCAGCAGCCTCTCGGGCGGAAACAAGCAGCCCGGGAGCCTGGGGGATTATGGGGAATGTAGTCTTTTCCCCTAAAAGGGGTACGACCCCGCTACACAAGGAAAGTTTCACTATGCAGAGGACAATTTCACAGAGGTTAGTGAATGAGGCGAGGCTCTGCTGACGTCCATTATCCAATCATGTGCAAGCAAAAATGCTATTCGCTTTTTGTTTTTTGTTTCCCCCCTTGCACAACATTAGGTGTTCTTTGCAAAGCCACATTCGCTTAGCTCTGGGAAAAACTCCCTTGCAAAGAGCAACTGCCCTTGCAAAGAGAACAGACTATTTTCTTTTCAATAGTAACACAGGATCTGAAATATTTACCTTTCCTAAGGGAAAATACTGTTCCAAGCTTCCTTCATAGCTGGCTACATGTTTGATGACCTGGCCACTTAGTCAACAATAGATCATCCAACAAGTAACTGTAGCCAGGACTGAAGGAAGCTGAAATTGAAATGGAAAATTCTCAGTCCATCAGATTTCGGTCCCACCCCCTCTTTTTTCATTTAGACATAGTTGGGGTTATTTACTAAAACTGTGGAGTGCTTAATCTGGTGCAGCTCTGCGCAGAAACCAATCAGCTTCCAGGTTTTATTGCCAAAGCTTAATTGAACAAGCTAAAGTTAGAAGCTTATTGGCTACCATACACTGCTGCACCGGATTCTGTGTGCTCCAGTTTTAGTAAATCTACCCCATTGTGTGATATTATTCATCTTCGTATACTTGTCTGAAACAACTAAATTATTTCATTTATTTTTATCTTATAAAATACACATTTTTGTATATGTTTTGGTGTTTATAGAGGACTTGACCATGACACGTGTTGCGTTTTTGTTCCATTTAGGTAGCATCTCCTGTATGTACTGGGATCCCGTGCAACGGTTTCTTTTTTCAGGGTCAGCAGATCACAGTATTATACTGTGGGATATTGGAGGGAGACAAGGACGAACAATAATTCTCCAAGGACACCAGTAAGGATCATTCTTTGTCACATCCTTCCACTATTTGGTGTGTGTGACGCTGCTCCATTCAGTTCTGTGCTGACACATGTCTGAGCTGCATGAAGATGATTCTGGCCCCAAGCCAAGCTTCAGTTTAATGTAATAGCCCTAGAGTGATGTACTCTAAGTCACTGGCTACGTACATGGCATGTGAGACAGGATGATGGCCAACATCAGGACCATTTTGTTATCTATAGAAAGATTTAGTAATTCATTGGATTGAAAGGTGTGATATCACTTGTCATTAAATGGGGGGGAGGGGGTGCATTTAATTACTGTGATGAAAAAGGAGTTCTGCCTTGTGTGCTCATCAGTTTAAAATTGATTTAGTAAACTTTCATAAAATCTGTAGACAATATTGGTAGACTGTTTTAGAAGCCTGTGATAACTATCAATATGTTTTTTTTCTTTGCCCAGTGACAAGGTGCAGGGACTCTGCTACCTGCATCTCACACGCCAGCTGGTGTCATGTTCTGTTGATGGAGGAATCTCTGTATGGAATATGGATATTGATAGAGAAGAGGTATGTCTTTATTTCTGTGTTGCTTTATTTGTAATCTGATTTGTAAAAACTGAACAATACCTCATATTAGTGTTTCTTAAATTTTGGTGTGCTCTGTTCTACCATCACAGCCCACCTGTAAATCTAAAAGTTATCGGCACAGTAAAGAGGTGCTCAAACTTGCTTTACACCAAAGGGGAAACCGAATTTAATGCTTCTAACATTGTAGACAAATGTCTTTTATGCTTACAGTTGAAAATACATTTTGTAGATATGCATACTTCAAGGCACAACTGTACAATCAGTCATGCTGTAATCTATGGGTATTCCAGGAAAGGGGTATATTGCCTACATGTTACACTGTACTACCTTAACACTTTCGTGACCTGAGGTCACTGAAACCTAGATGCAAACCTTTATATCGGTAGCACTGACCCCCAAAGAAGCTGCTGGTTTTATTGGGCTTACCGTTACCTTCTTTACCTCGTCTCCGTCTAGGCATTCCCAAGGTAGATGGCCCAAAGAAATGCAGAAACTGACACTGAATCTTCCTTTTGGGTTATTTATTTAAACGATAACACAGTCTCTTAATGTAGAATAGAGGCTTAGGAGGAAAGTTCAGGTACTTTTGGACTGCAAGAATAGGAAGTCTCTTATAAAATAAATCCAGAGAATAACCGATTCGCAACTGGATTCTCACAACCCCCGGATAGACCTCCTCTCACTAGGCCTAGCAGCCGGCAGGGTGTTAAGTAAAGAAAAAGTCTCTGCCACAGACTTGAATGTAGAATACTTGAGGAAAAAGTCTCTACCACAGACTTGAATGTAAAATGCTTGAGGAACATAAACAAATTTAGAGAGCTATCATACGGTACCAGTATCTCTCAGCCGGTCCGGCGATACCGTATGAGTGTAAATCCATAAAGTGTCCTTCAACTGAGTCTCCAGGCCCCTTCAGAGAAACCCGCCTTGTGCATGGCCTTCTCCTGAAGAATCCTCCCCTGGATGCTCCTCCAGTTGCTGGGCCTCTCTTTAGATGAGACGCACCGGACCACCCTTGAAACATTAGAACCCGATATCCATTCAGGCTTGTCCCTGCAGTTGCTTCGCCTCGGGCTATCCAGCCCCGAGACTTGGAATTGCATGGATCCGTAACCCCAGGCCAGGAGGGCCTTGAGGGCTGGTCAGGAGGACCAGGACCAAACAGACAGAAGATATCTTCTGGACCGGAACCCCGAAGCACGTGATCTCAGTACCTTAAATTCCCCCTCCCAGAATTCACAGCAGGATAAACACTCCCACTGGGCTGGTTCTGAGAGAAAGAATGGCATCCAATACACCCAGCTAAACTGCGTTCTCGTACTTGCCGGCGGTGACAGCGACACCTGTGGCCAAGTAGAACTCAGTGCAATCCAGCCAGACTGGTACTGAAATCATAATTTAGCAGAATTAGCCCTAAAACCCAACTGTGGTTTCAGGAATATTAATTTTCAAAAACACATAGCGCATGCTCATCAGGAGCCAGCGCTACATATCATTAGCACATTTGGGTATTGAGAAAATTTTTTGCTCATTTACCTATGCCTGACTACGCTTGGCATGGAGAATCCCGTTGTTTCTAATGGCCCCTGTTTACAGTACTACGCCCAGTAGCCCTGGGCACTAAAATGAATGCATGTTATTTTTGAGAGTGTGCAGTCCATTTCTGTCCCATAAACTTTAGTGGAAACAATCTGTGAATTTTCACACCGAAAAGCTCCTCTCCCTCCCCCCCCCCCTTTGCCTAGTCCAGTAACAAACTTATGAAAGTTGATACATGTGCAAAAACGCTTGTAAAACATTTAAAAATCACCAGGAATATGCTCTGCGCAGATGTGAATGCAGGCTTAAGTGGGGTACACACTATAAGAAAATTGGGTGACTGATTGTCCGATTTTCCTCGTTTGACAGCAAATCTGAACCGATGAACGAAAATTCTAGTACGACAAAGGCTTTTTTTTGTTTGTTTGTTTCTGATCATTCGCAGTCTTTCTTTCCTGATTCTTCTTGTAAGAAAATCATACGAAAAGGTACACATTAAACAAAAATCGTTCATTCTGTTCCCGTACAAGAAAATTTAGGGAATTTGTCCCCTTTGGGAATTTTTATGCGAAAAGTCAGAATCGGCTGTTGAACGTTGTGTACATACCATACGAAAATCGTACGAAAATTCTTTAGATGAAAATGTTCACCCAATTTTCTTATAGGGTGTACAAGCCATTATTTTATGAATAATTTGCATACCTGAACTTTAACCCCAAATGTCTTTGTGTGCCATCCACAGTGAAGACAGGTGCTGCTATTTGTAATAGGATTCCTTGGTAGGCATTTGGTTGGACAGATTAGGATATGGCAGACAAAAGTCATGCATTCGTTCAAGGATTGCCAAGTAAAATGATTTGCACATTGTTGCTGAAAGGTTTCCTTTCCTATTTGAATTCCATGTCTTAAGCCGCGTACACACGGTCGGAATTTCCGATGGAAACAGTCCGATGGGAGCTTTTCAACAGATTTTCCGACCGTGTGTATGCCCATTGGTCTTTTTCTGTCGGAATTTCCGACGGACTTTGGATTAAGAACCCGTTCTCAATTTTTCAGACGGAAAACCTTTCTATCGGATTTTCCGATCGTGTGTATGCAATTCCGACACGCAAAATTCCGACGCATGCTCGGAAACAATTCGACGCATGCTCGGAAGCATTAAACTTCCCTTTTATAGTGCTGTCGAGTGTGGGCATCCGGTTGTCACAGCTTCCGGCTTCACAGCTGGGTGCGCATTATGTTTGTGCGAGTCGCGCTGGGCCTCCTGAATAGCTGGGCAATCTTCTGGGACCTGAAGACTACAGGGAGGGAGGGGGAGAGGATAACTTTCGCTCGAGCCGCCTAGGCAGGTACCTGTCAAAACTAGCTACCTGCTCCCCCCCCCCCCCCAACAAATGTGGCATGTCATGGGGGTAAGGAGTGCTTAAAGCAGAACTTCCACTTTTGGGTGAAACTGCTTTAACCACTTGCTGACCGCCTCTTGTACATTTACGTCGGCAGAATGGCACGTACAGGCAAAACCCTGTACCTGTACGTGCCTGCCTTCCGATCTGACCCCCCTCCCGCTGGCGGAGATGGTCGGCTTCGCTTCAGGAGCGATCCGAGATGAGGGGCCGGCCAGCGATTTCTGGCCACCCCCTCGTGATTGCTACTGGCGAATGAGAAGCTTCCCCTGCCTGTGAACTGTAAACACAGGCAGGAGGAAGTGATGTCACACTCATGACATTACATTAAGGGGGCCATACTGGCCAGAGGTGGAATGAAATGTCCCAGTGCCAGAGGGACTAAATAATGCCTCAGTCTTGGTGGTTAGTAGGATTTAAAAAATTGAATAGCACCTGTGGTTACTAGGAAGAGCAATATGGCCCCACCATTGAGAGGAATATTGCCCCATCGTTGGTGTCAGTGGAAGGAATAGTGCCCCATCGTTGGTGTCAGTGGGAAGACTAGTGCCCCATCATTGGCATCGGTTGGAGGAATAGTGTCCAGTCATTGGTATCAGTGGGAGAAATAGTACCCCATCATTGGTATCAGTGGGAGGAATAGTACACCATCATTGCAGCAAGTGGAATTGGCCCAAGGGCAGGAAAAAGGGAGACAAAGGGTCGCATCTGACCCATGGGATGCAGTTTGAAGACAACTGCTACAGATCAATCATATGTCATTCAACCCAGAGGAAGAGGAGGACTGGTTGAACAACTGGCAATAGACAACATAAGTTAGAAAACAATTTGTAAATCTGGTTCTTTTTGCTCCTCTGTAATCAGTGGAACAGTTAGTAATTGCTTTGAGCTGTTCTGGGTTTCATGGGTGCAGGTTTGATTGGGGATTCTAGAATATAGTGGGCTGGGAAAAGCAAATCAGCAGCCTGAATATTTATATTGTCCCAGCCAAGAAATTGGGGAAGGTTGCCCAGTAGGTGGCTGGGGAGTACATACATAGTTCGATGCTTGGGGCAGCCCTGTTCTTGTCCAGAAGGAGAAGTTCCCAGCCTGAAGTTACATGTGCTCATTGAGGTCTCAGCTGGGTCAGAGCTGGGGGGCTATTTGTTTCCTGAGGATCTTTGGAACTAATCAAGGGAGTTCACTGTTGATCTGGTCTGGAGAGCCCACAGGAGAATTTCTAGCTGATATTGGACGGAGTCATCCAAGTATCCAGGGACATTGTGAGTACAGACCGGAGTGTAGGATCCTAGTGACTGTTGCTGTTACTACCCCTTGTTCACCTGTGCCAGTGCTTGCTTGGACTGGGACAATTCTTATGACTTTTCAGTGCTGTCCATTCCCTTGGCTTTTACTAGAGGGACTATCCCTACAAGTATTTACAAAGTGAAGAGTGTCCACTTGTTGCTGAACAGGGTTGCTGGAGTATCCCACAGCTCTCAGCAGCCCACCCAAGTTTATTCAGCAATAAATCTAAAAAGACAATCCCCTAGACCAGTTGTCTCCAAACTGCGGCCTGGGGCTGGATGCCGGATGCTTGCTTTCATCTGGCCCTTGGGGCATTATTTTCCCTCACTGACACCAACAATGGGGCACTATTCCTGCCTCTGACACCAATGATGGGGCACTATTACTGCCACAGACACCAACAATGGAGCACTGTTTCTACCACTGATACCAATGATGGGGCACTATTCCTCTTATTGACACCAATGATGATGGGGCACTATTCCCCCCACTGACACTGACAACGGGGCACTATTCCTCCCACTAACACTGACAAGGGGGCACTATTCCTGTTTCTGACACCAATGATGGGTATTATTACTGCCACTGACACCAACAATGGAGCACTATTTCACCTACTGATACCAATGATGGGGCACTATTCCTCCCATTGACACTAAGGATGGGGCACTATTCCTCCCACTGACACCAATGATGGGGCACTATTCCTCCCACTGACACAGACAATGGAGCACTGACACAAACAAGGGGGCGCTATTCCTCCCACTGGCACCAAGACGTGTTCAACTCCTGCTGACCACAATCCTGCCCCCCTCAAGTTGGAAGTACAGTAAACTGGCACTTTGTTTAGAATGTTTGGAGACTCCTGCCTTAGACTGATCCTTGAGCCAGAGCAAATGACTGTCATTGTGTTGTGTGCCTTGCTGCCTATGCACTAATCAAGAAATAGTTCCCTCTCTCCCTATTTTCTAATCAATTACCATTGATTATTAATTTAATTTACAACCCATTATAGGTACCCCTTATGTATAGCTGCCCCTGATGAGTGGAGACAACCCACGAAACGTGTTGAGCTTTATATTTGATGCTATGCCACAGCAATCATGCGAATACCATGGGTTTGATCAGTTTGAATCATCAATTAAATACTTACTTATCATGTTTTTACACAATTTTGAGTATACTGCTGCTATACCAAGTACCATGTGCAATAATTTCTACTATTTTACTATATGATGCATTAGTCATGTTTATCTGTATTCTGTATTATCTATGTTTTTACCTAATCATGTTATCTATTTCACTATGCTCAATTGTTTTATTAACCACTTGCTTACTGGGCACTTAAACACCCTTCCTGCCCAGACCAATTTTCAGCTTTCGGTGCTCTCACACTTTGAATGACAATTACTCAGTCATGAAACACTGAACCCAAATGATTTTTTTTGTCCTTTTTTTCCCACAAATAGCGCTTTCTTTTGGTGGTATTTGATCACCTCTGGGTTTTTTATTTTTCGCGCTATAAATTAAAAAAGACCAAAAATTTTGAAAAAAAAAACAATTTTTCTTCGTTTCTGTGATAAAATTTAGCAAATTATTAATTTTTCTTCATAAATTTTGGCCACAATTTATACTGCTACATATCTTTGGTAAAAATAACCCAAATTAGTGGATATTATTTGGTCTTTGTGAAAGTTACAGACTCTACAAACTGTGGTGCGAATTATACAAAATTGATTACATCTGATGTACTGGTGGCGTATCTCATTTCTTGTGACCCGAACAAGCCAGGAAAGTACAAATACCCCCCAAATGACCCCTTTTTTGAAAGTAGACATTCCAAGGTATTTAGTAAGAGGCATGGTGAGCTTTTTGATGTTGTCATTTTTTTCCCACAATTCTTTGCAAAATTAATATTTTTTTTATTTTTTATTTTTTTCCACGAAATTGTCATTGTAATAGGTTATTTCTCTCACATGGCATGTGTATACCACAAATGACACCCCAAAATAAATTCTGCTACTCCTCCTGAGTATTACGATACCACATGTGTGGGACTTTTCCACAGCCTGGCCACTTAGAGAGGCCCAAAATGCAGGGAGCACCATCACGTGTTCTAGGAGCATAAATTATACATCTAAATTGTTGACTACCTATTACACTTTTGAAGGCCCTGGAGCACCAGGACAATGACACGTGACACTGACGTGGCACTGATGACAGGTGGCACTGATGACACGTGACACTGATGTGGCACTAATGACAGATGGCACTGATGACACGTGACACTGATGACAGATGGCACTAATACGGGGCACTGATGACACGTGACACTGACAGATGGCACTTATACATGGCACTGGTGACAGATGGCACTTATACGTGGCACTGATATCATGTGGCACTAATACGTGGCACTGATGACAGATGGCACCGATACGTGGCACTGATGACACGTGACACTGATGACAGATGGCACTGATACGTGGCATTGATGACACGTGCCACTGATAACAGATGGCACGTGACCCTGACAGGTGGCACTTTTGACAGATGGCACTGATACGTGGCACTGATGACAGATGGCACTGACGTGGCACTGACGTGGCACTGATGACAGATGGCACTGACGTGGCACTGATGACAGATGGCACTGGGGACAGGTGGCACTGATGACAGGTGGCACTGGGGACAGGTGGCACGGGTGGCACTGGGGACAGGTGGCACTGGCAGATGGCACGGATGGCACTCTGGGGACAGGTGGTACTGGTGACAGGTGGCAGCGGGGATAGTTGGTACTGGTGACAGGTGGCAGCGGGGACAGATCACTTTATTTTTCTTTTTTTTACTTACAGCGCACCGGCGCCGTTCATCTCTCCCTCCTCACACGCTCTCTCATTGGACAGCCCGATCTCGTTGTAAACGGCCGATGTGATTGGCCGTTTACAGCGATCTGTGACTGGCTGTGTCCGACGGACACGGCCAGCACAGAACTTCCCCGATGCGCGCTCTCAGGAGCGCGCATTAAGGAAGTAAACAGGAGGACGTCCAGGGACGTCCTCCCAGCAGGGAGCGTCTGCGCTACAGACGTCTTCCGGCTATAGCGCGGGCGCGTAGTGGTTAATAAATGTGTTTATTATTATATTTGAGGGATTCAATCTACCCAAGTGTTGTGTTTCATATAAAGTCCCATTTTCCCATATTCCCCCTTCTCCCCTCCTTTACACTCTGAGCATATGCCAGCAGGTTGGCTCTCGCCACCTTCCTGAGAGAACATGTTCTGTATGGCTTACCTGCACCAAAATATTTGCCAAAAACAAATACTGTTGACAGCACTATTATTGTATATGAGCAATGTTTTCAGTTTTTATCAAGTACATAGGCGTGGTCCCAACGTGCCATTATAGGTCACATGTATACAGTATACAGAAGTCAAGGGAGAGCTGTACAAGGTTTCCAAAGACATTAATACAGTGGTCGTGACAATTCTTATCCATGCATTAACCAAAGATGGAAAACATATACCAGATAGGGCATCTAGGTGATTAATGAGTACATCAGCATTCCTGTCCTTTTCTATTTTTCTTTTATATAATATTTTTATTCGTTTTTTTAAACCTCAATTTATACAAAACAAGAAACCCCCCCTCAAAAAAGATGGAATACAAAGCTTTTAGACATCCAAACATCCAACCCCTATAGAGAAGTCAAGCAATCTTACTTTGGATATACGGCCCCAAATCTATCATCCAAAGGCAATGACCTCCAGGATAGAATACAGATCAACAACATTTTACATGGTGAAAAGGTGAAAAGTAATGAAGCCAGGGTGGCCCATATTGTATGGAGTTTATCATATTTCCCCTTACACCTACAAACCCAAATTTCTGCTCCATAATTCCATCCACCTCTAGCCTCCAGTCAGGTAGGGTCGAGCATGTATCACTTTTCCAAAATTGAGGTACCATGCATTTAGAAGATAAGGTATGACACTATTCTTATATGCTTTGACTGAGATTAGGGTGTTATAGAATAATATTTGGAGAGGGACCCTTTTCTATTCTACCATTAGGATTGCAGTAGACCGGGAAAAAAGGGTCTAGGAAAATGGGTTAGAAACAGCGTATTAGAGGAATAGGAAAATGAGTAGGGCTGAGGGGGGCAGGGTTAGGGCAGGGGATAGATATGGTGGAAGAGGGGGTAATGATGATTTGAGTTCACCCCAGTACAAGGGGGGGGGGTGTAGAGGGTAAAGAGGGAGGATATATTAAATAGTCAGACTCAGTGCCGGGACAAGTTCATCTAGCGGCCAGGGCGAAGATGACAAATGGCGCCCCCCAAAATGTATGGAGATTATGTGTCAGCAAAAATCCCCCCAACTAAAAATTCAGGCACTATATTCAGGCACCAGAGATGCCACTGGCTGTCAGATTGCCACTGTGCGGTGTTCGTGTACCCGCCCCCTACCCATGCTCTTTGCTGGAAGGAGATGGGGGGGATAAACAAACATTGCACAGTGGCAATCTGGCAGTCCCGATCCCGGAGAGCTGCAGTGTCGGGAGACGGAGCTGGAGGGGAGAGAGAGCACAACCCGTCCCTCCTCTCGGCTCTCTCCTCTTATTCAGATCTGGCTGGTCTTCTCCAGCGCTAAGCTGATAGGAGTAGTGAACCTGCCGTCACTACTCCTGTTAGCTTGTATGTAGGAACTCTCCATGTGGTTCCCCCTTCACCTCACAGGCCTCACACCTTCATTATAGATGGAAATATTCTTGACAAATCAGGGTGAATAGAAAAGCCAGCAGGGTTTTTTTATTTTAGGGGAATAATCCAGAAGGGTCTTAGAATCCCCAGGAAATCTAAGAACCTCCCAGAAGAACAACCATCTCTGCAGCACTCCACCAATCAGGCCTGTGTGGTAGAGTGGCCAGACAGAAGCTTGTCTGGAGTTTAACAAAAGGGACCTAAAGGACTCTCAGACCAAGAGAAACAAAATTCTCTAGTCTGATGAAACAAAGATTGAGCTCTTTGGCCTGAATGGCAAGCATTGTGTCTGGAGGAAACCAGGCACCGCTCATCACCTGTCCAATACCATCCCTACAGTGAAGCATGGTTATGGCAGCATCATGCTATGGGGATGTTTTTCAGTAGCAGGAACTGGGAGACCAGTCAGGGTCGAAGGAAAGATGAATGCAGCAATGTACAGAGACATCCTTGATGAAAACCTGCTCCAGAGTGCTCTGGACTGGGTTGAAGGTTCATCTTCCAACAGGACAATGACCAGTGGCGGTGTGCCCATTAGGGGCGCTCAGGCACTGCCCCCTCTATCACGCCACCCCCCTTCTGTATAGTATGGATAGATTTATGCATAGCATGAATCTATCCATTGCCGCCGCCACCCTCTATTCAGGCGCCGGCCTTTTTTTGGATGCGGGGGGGGGCGCCTGAATTCCAGCGAGGGGGGTGTTTTTAAAGAGCACCTGATTAGAGCCATGGGCTCTAATGGGCTTGAAAAAAGGTGAACTCGTGGCGCAGAGCAGATGTGTTAGAAAAGCGAATACATATTTCCTTTTCTAACACTGAACCGCCTCTCAGCAGGAGACGCGGATCGAATACCCGTCACCTGGTTGGCTGAAGGCACCGTGGCTGTGATTGGACGCCTAGCAGAAGGAAGACGAGGCAAATGGAGGACACAAAAGCCGCCGCCGTCACCCGCTGCTCATCCCACAGCTCGCCACCTGACCTGCTGCCTGATCCCCTACCAAGATGAGGTAAGTGCCTGGCATGCAGCGGGCGAGCAGGGGGGGTCACAGTGACTGCATTTGATGTTTTTTTTCAGTATTTTTCAGAATTTTGCGCCCCTCCAAAAATTTTGAGCACCATCCGCCACTGACAATGACCCTACAGCCAAGATAACAAAGGAGTGGCTAAGGGACAACTCTGTGAATGTCCTTGAGTAGCCCAGACTTGAACCTGATTGAACATCTCTGGGGAAATCTGAAAATGGCTGTGAACTGATGCATCCCATTCAACCTGATGGAGCTTGAGAGGTCCTGCAAAGAAGAATGGGAGAAACTGCCCAAAAATAGGTGTGCCAAGCTTGTAGCATCATATTCAAAAGTAGGGATGAGCCCGCGGTTCGAGTCGACCATCGGGTGTTCATTTGTTCTTAAATGAAGCGAACATATGGGGCATTCGCTTGAAATTAGAGCGACACGAAACGCCCCATACTGTAATGCAAGATCGCAGTGCATTGCTGTATGACGATTGGCCAAAGCATGCACCGGACGTTCATGCCTTGGCCAATCACAGCGCGCTCTGCTGAGAGAGCCATAATAGGCCAAAGGCAGGTTGCCTTTGGCTAATCATGGCTCAGGGGGCTAAGTCCACGCCCCACACTATATAAGGCTGCTGCTTACACAGCGGGCGTATAGTGGAATGAACGAAGAGAGATTAGGCAGCTTAGCTGTGTGCAGGCAGTGTATTTGATATATGTGTATAGATTATATATATATATATATATATATATATATAATATATATACTCTGCATTTAGCGTAGATTAGATATTCAGTGTATAATTTATATATTCAGTCAGTGGCAGTGCATTTGATTATATATATATATTTATGTATATATAAAATAGCAGAACGTCCCAGAGAGAGCTGGTAAAAGGCCTGTTCGTGGTCTATACATCTCCCAGGCTCCTCTCATATACGTTCAGGGATCTCGGATCCATGGTCCAGTTCGGGTCTTGGTCCTCTTCCCCAGGCTAATTTAAGCTCACCTGGGCAGACAGCTTTGGCTCTCTGCCTGGGAAACACGGACAACACTGGTCTGTGAAGAGCAAAAGGTTGGTAAAAGCTGTTAAGCAGTTTATGCAGAAACTGACAAGTGGTAGGCTTGCTCAGCCTGGTAGTTAGGACCTGCATATTGTGTAGTTAGAGCCGAGACACGGCTAGGATTATTGTTTTGCTATTTTTGTTCTTATTTGTTTTCTGGAACACTGTACAGCACCTGTATATAGACTTGTATATAACACAAATAAACACCTCACTGGATTTGGTATCTGTGCCTGAACAACTGCTCATCCCAGGGAGCTTTGTACCTGCCACCTGTCTGTCCCCCAGGTTACTATATATATATATATATATATATATAAATCAAAACGGGACACGTACTTCAGTTTGCGAAATCCTTTACTTCATTATTTCAAAAAAGCACAGCCACTGTACAGTTACGAGCAGAGCTCTTTATCAGGCTATCTCTGGCTTGTGTAGCACACTGTCTCAAACTAAACATATATATATATATATATATATATATATATATATATATATATATATATATATATATATATATATATATACCAAACCCAAGAGTTCAACACACAGGTGTATGTCACAGATCACCAATCAGCATTAATTGAAAGTTTCAAACTTAACCCCATCAGCAAGAAAACATATCCAATCAATTGAGATCACCATACATTGCACATGCTATAGGGTTGTACCAATTCTGTAAATAGTCATGATACCATGAAAAAACAATAGCAATTGTCTCCTATCTTTGCAATAATTCATCTTCACCAGATTCCAACCGTAGCATGCAATGATACTGCTCCCAACATTTCCTGCAGGAAAAGAAAGATTCATTGGTATTAGAATTCCATAGCATCATGACCACCAGAATATCTCGTATCAATATCCAAAAATAATAAAAAAAATAAAAAAAAAATAAAAATCCATGCAGTACACCACCAATCATGTACCGTGTATCATAGGAACAAATACAAATCATAATCTCTATTCATTCCACTCAGGCTCAAAGATTGTAATCGATTAATCCACCAAGCCTCCCTCTTTCTCAGTTTAAGGATCCGATCACCACCTCTTTTATCCCTAATAACTTCCTCAAGGACCATATATCGCAAATCAGAATCGCAGTGTCCCTTTTCCATAAAATGCTTGGATACAGGGAAAGTCGGCTGTTTAAGTCGAATAGTACTGCGATGCTGTGCGATCCTATCCTTGATTTTCTGTGTGGTCTCCCCAACATATAATAACCCACAGGGACATATTAGAATGTAAATAACATAGGAAGACTGGCAAGTATAGAATCCATTGATTGTGATTTTGTCACCACATGTAGGATGTATAAAGTGGTCACCTTTAACAAGTAAACTGCATTAAATGCATTTCAAGCAAGGGAAACATCCCTTCCTTTTTCTGCCAAGAAATGTCATTTTAGATACCTTTTTCTCATCCCTAAATCCTGATTTTACTAACCAGTCTCTTATGGTCCTATTACGGCGATATGCCCGCATGGGAGTTTGCTGTAGGATTTCAATCTGGGGGTATGATCTTTTCAGAAGGGGCCAATGTTTTTTTACAATATTAAATATCTTTTCACTATAACTATTAAACTGAAAACTAAAGGGGAGTCTAGATTTATCCATATCATGGTGTCGATTCCTGACCACTACCACATCATTAACCGCTTCAGCACCGGGCCATTTTTCACCCTTCCTTACCAGAGCACTTTTTGCGATTCGGCACTGCGTCGCTTTAACTGACAATTGCGCGGTCGTGCGACGTTACACCCAAACAAAATTGACGTCCTTTTTTTCCCACAAATAGAGCTTTCTTTTGGTGGTATTTGATCGACCCTGTGGTTTTAATTTTTTGCGCTATAAACAAAAGAAGAGCGACAATTTTGAAAAAAAACACAATATTTTTTACTTTTTGCTATAATAAATATCCCATTTTTTTTAAAAAAAACAATTTTTTTCCTCAGTTTAGGCCGATACGTATTCTTCTACATATTTTTGGTAAAAAAAAATCGCAATAAGCGTATATTGATCGGTTTGCGCAAAAGTTATAGCGTCTACAAAATAGGGGATAGATTTATTGCATTTTTTTTTTTACTAGTAATGGCGGCGATCTGCGATTTTTTTTTTCGTGACTGCGACATTGCGGCGGACACTTCGGACACATTTTTGGGACCATTCACATTTACACAGCGATCGTTGCTATAAAAATGCATTGATTACTGTGTAAATGTGACTGGCAGGGAAGGGGTTAACACTAGGGGGCGCTGCAGGGGTTAATGTATTCCCTATATGTGTGATTCTAACTGTGGGGGGAGGGGACTCAAGGGGAGGAGACCGATCATGTGTTCCTTCGTACTGGGATCACATGATCGGTCTCCTGCTCGCTGACAGGACGTGGAGCTGTGTGTTTACACACACAGCTCCACGGTCCCGCACGGTCCCGTTGTTTTAACGGGGAATCGCGGGTGCCCGGCGGACATCGAGGTCGCCGGGCACTCGCACCGGGTCCCGAGCGACGCCGCGGGAGCGCGCCCCCCAGGCGGCCGGGAATGGGAGGACATCATATAACGCCCACCCAGGATGGTAGATCCACCTTGTGGGCGTCATATGACTATGGGCGGGTATTGAAGGGGTTAACTACCTTTGCAAGTTCCTGTCTGATTAGATTATCTGGATATCCCCGTTCTTTAAATTTGCAGCACATCTCATCTAGTCGAGCTTTTCTTATAGTCTCATCACTCACTATCCGTTTCACCCTCAGCAGTTGGCTTTTTATAATAGATTTAAAAACGTGGGGTGGATGGTAGCTATTAAACATTAAGAGTTGGTTCCTATCTGTTGGTTTGACATATAGATCTGACTCAATACGACATTGGTGAGTGTATATTCGGGTATCCAGAAATGGAATGGAGTTACCTCCAATATTTATCTTAAACTGGATCTCCGGAGAAAAAACATTTAATATCTCATCAAAAGCCATAAGGGATTCAATGTTGCCCCGCCACACAGCAAAGACATTGTCTATATACCGCCACCAGGTGGCGCAGTATCGCTGAAAAACCTCATTCACAAAAACATATTTATGCTCAAACTCATTCATAAATGAGCAAGCGTATGGCGGGGCAACATTGGATCCCATGGCAACTCCATTCTGCTGCACATAAAACTGATCCTAGAAAAGAAAATAGTTATTCGATAGCAGAATATTAAACAGATTTTCAAACAGTCTGACTTGAGCCTCAGAATAAATGTCACTGCGTCTAATGAGTCCAATGGCTGCATCAATTCCTTCCCTATGTGGAATGCAGGTATACAAACTGGTCACATCCCAGGTAACAAGTATCTCATCACCCTGACATAACGGTATTTTTCTAATTTTAGATAGGAAGTCCTGTGTGTCTCTGATGTAAGATCTTGTGTTCCTGACAAGGGGGGACAGGACCCTATCCAATAGATAAACAATTTTTTAATAATTTTTAAGATAAACAATAAATAGATAAACATTTTTTGCTAAACAAATAAAAAAAGACCGAAAATTTTGAAAAAAAATATGTTTTTTTTGTTTCAGTTTCAAAACTTTGTAAATAAGTAAGTTTTCTCCTTCACTGATGGGCACTGATGGGGCTGCACTGATGGGCACTGATAAGGCGGCACTGATGGGCACCGATGAGGTGGCACTGAGGTGGCATTGATGGGCACTGATAGGCGGCACTGATGGGCGACGCGGATGGGCACTGATAGGTGGCACAAATTGGCACTGATAGCTGGCACGGGTTGGCATGGATAGGCGGCACGGATTGGCAGCATGGATAGGCGGCACAGATGGGCATGGATAGGCGGCACAGATGGGCACTGATAGGTGGCACAGATGGGCACTGATAGATGGCACGGATAGGCACTGATAGGCAGCATTGTTTTGTACTGATGGATGCCAATCAGTGCCAAACAATAATGCATGCCAATCAGTGATGCCCATTGTGGGCACTGATTGGCATCCATTGTGGGCACTGATTTGCATCCATTGTGGGCACTGTGTGTCATCCCTGGTGGTCTAGGGTGGCATACCTTGTGCTGTGCATCCCTGGTGGTCTGGTGGCGTCCCTGGTGGTCCAGTGTGGGCATCCTCGGGGGGGGGCTGTGCTGATAATCATTCAGCACAGACACCCCCTGTCAGAGGAGCAGCCGGTCGGCTCTCCTCTACTCGCGTCTGACAGACGCGAGTGAGGAAAAGCCGATTACCGGCTCTTCCTATTTACACTGTGATCAGCCGTGATTGGACACGGCTGATCACGTGGTAAAGAGTCTCCATCGGAGACTCTTTACCAAGATCGTAGTTGCGGGGTGTCAGACTGACACCCCGCAAAAACGATCGATGCGCGCCCCCGGTGGCGCGCAGCGGCTCGAAATCCTGAGGACGCTTAGGAGATTAGATGGCGCTGTGAGTTTAGTGCGCCTCTACCACATGGTAAATCCCGATACTGAGTGTGCAAGAGAATCCCAGGGAGCCGACGGCAGAGATCTTATTAAGGTAACACTTTACCTTTTGCTAAGTATGACGCATTTTGAAGTCACATATACCAAGTGATGTGACTGGCCTCAGAAGATACAGAGATTAAACAAATACGCCTACATACGTTGTACTTGTTTATCTACATCAATTCAAAGTGCACAATTTACATAGGATCTCTCAGCAGGCAGTGGAAAGCTGAAGTTACATCAGTGAGGAGAGCTCTGAGAGCTGATTGGAGGGAAGAGAGACACCCCCTCCTCACAGCACACCGGAACAGAGCTAAGGCTGTGGCTCTGCTGGAGGCCCCTCCCCTGACACCCTCTTTCTCTTGGTGTCAGGAAAACTTGTCAGAAGTGACTAATGCTGATAGAAGAACAAAGCAGCGGACAGAAATTACACTTGGCACTCCGGAGTGAGACAAGTGCACACTATAGAGCAATATGCTTGTTCATATTTCACGTCTAAAATTTACAACCACTTTTAAATCATTTCTAATAATTTTCTATTTAAACTCTGGAAAGCAATCAATTCCTTATCTGTAATTTTATCTTTTGCCGATATTTATTAAAATGTAAGCAAAGAATCCAGGATATATAGAACTGCTGGGCTTCTCCAGAATGTAATGTGTCCCACAGCGACTACTGGATGTGTATTTCTGTGCTGGACACAAGTCTTCCCTACTACTTTGTGTCACGATTTCTAAATAAATATTCAGTAAACTGTGTTTCTCCTGTTTCTAATTGAGCATTCATAATACTGTTACTGCATCTCCCCTGTTCAACAAGGTACTTGGGGAAAATGCCAAATGTGCAAAAAGACTGTTCTGTAGGAAGCTGGAAATGTACCGAATTAATCAATTAAAATTAGTGCTAAACACCAATATCCAAATTGTATATTATATTTATGATGCATGAAGTGACATGCCTCATATAAAGTCCCATGACCATTGTTTCTTTTCTACGCCTTTGTACACTGGTACTGAGTAGTAATCCAATGTTTCTCTTCTCCTTCAGATTCTCTCCCTCAATCAGATAATGTGACCCCAGTGCTGATGAAGAGGTGCAGGGGAAGGAAAACAAGGATGCGGTGTAGGTGCCCAACGTCCTTATCAACTGATGACATCATTAGTTGTTACAACACCTAGAAAGAATGAAAACCTGAGGCTTTGTGTACTATAAAAGGGCAGGCTTGATCCACCCCTGGCTTGTATACAATCTCTGGGCCCAGGCACCCTGGTTGAAAAAGGCTGCTCTCAACAAGCGGAAAAAAAAAAAAAAAAAAAGAACTGTATATATCCCATCCAAAGCCAATATGAGAACAGTAATAACATCCTCTGGAGATTGCTTAGGGTCAATGTCACAACTAGGGATGAGCCGAACACCCCCGGGTTCAGTTAGCACCAGAACCTGCGAACGGACCTAAAGTTTGCGCGAACATTAGAACCCTATTAATTACAATGGACGCGAACGTTCAAAATCAAAAGTGCTAATTTTAAAGGCCAATATGCATGTTATTGTCATAAAAAGTGTTTGGGGACCTGGGTCCTGCCGCAGGGGACATGTATCAATGCACATTTTTTTTTTTAAAACGGACGTTTTTTCGGGAGCAGTGATTTTAATAATGCTTAATGTGAAACAATAAAAGTGTAATATTCCTTTAAATTTCGTACCTGGGGTGTGTCTATAGTATGCCTGTGAAGGGGTGCATGTTTCCCTTGCTTAGAACTGTCCCTGCACATAGTGTAATTTTTGCAGGAAAAAAAGAATTTAAAATCACTCGCGGCTAATGTGAATTGACGGCTCCCATAATACAGAGAACAGTCATTCATTGAAAGTCATTGATAAAAAAAAAAAGTCATTGATAAAAAAAATAAAAAAAGAAAGCGTGGGGGTCCCTCCAAATTCAATTACCAGGCCCTTCAGGTCTGCTATGGATATTAAGGGGAACCCTGCGTCAAATTAAAAAAAAAATTACCTAGGGGTCCCCCTAAATATCCATACCAGACCCTTCAGGTCTGCGATGGATTTTAAGGGGAACCCCGGCCAAAGAAAAAAAAAATGCCGTGGGGTCCCCCTCAAAATCCATACCAGACCCTTATCCGAGCACGCAACCTGGCAGGCCGCAGGAAAGAGGGGGGGACAGCAGCGCCCCCCCTCCCTCCTGAACCATACCAGGTCACATGCCCTCAACATTGGGAGGGTGCTTTGGGGTCTGTGACCCCTCAAAGCACCTTGTCCCCATGTTGATGAGGACAAGGGCCTCTTCCCCACAACCCTGGCCAATGGTTGTGGGGGTCTGCGGGCGGGGGGGCTTATCAGAATCTGGAAGCCCCCTTTAACAAGGGGACCCCCAGATCCCGCCCCCCCTGTGTGAAATGGTAAGGGGGTACAAAAGTACCCCTACCATTTCACCAAAAAAGTGACAAAAATTGTAAAAATGACAGGAGACGGTCTTTGACAATTCCTTTATTAAAATCTTCTTTCATCTTCTTTCTTCTGGTCTTCTTCCTTTCTTCATCCTTCCAATGGCGGGACCGCAGGACGTGTGATGTCCATCATAGGCGCTGCAGGCTCCAAAAGGCGGGAATTACAAGGCAGCTGCCGCGCCACATCACTGTGAGATCGGCGCTCGGGCGGGCGGCTCTCCTCTCCTCCTCTGGCTGCCTGCTGTGATGATGATGGGCGTACCGCACACCACGGCGAGTTTAGCAGTCAGCATTGATGGGCACTGGTAAGCCAGGCAGCAACCCCATCGCACAGCCAAAAAACCCTGTGCCACTACCGCCCCCCCGTGCTGGCCTTGGACTTCGGGCTGGAGCCCCTGGTCTTTTTGCCACCTAGCAACGCCCCTGATGCTAGCGTCTGAACATACTAGAAAACAAAACATAATTCTATGTTACGGTCAATATTCAAAAGCCAAATAAAGCAAGTACCGTATTTATCGGCGTATAACACCCACTTTTTCCCCCTTAAAATCTGGAGAAAGTCGTGGGTGCGTGTTATACGCCGATACCCAAAAAAAAAAATGACAAAAAACGGTTGCGGCGCCGAAAAATGGCGACCGCGGCCGAAAAAGGCCGAACCGCGGCCGAAAAAGGCCGGAAAAAGCCGAAGCGCGGCCGAAAAAGACCGAAGCCGGCTGTTCCGCTCCGCTCGTAGTCCCGCCTCCCTGCGCTCGCTCCCGAAACAGCAGGGAGGCGGGACTCCGAGCGGAGCTGAACAGTCGGCTCGGTCTTTTTCGGCCGCACTTCGGCCTTTTTCGGCCGCGGTTCGGTCTTTTTCGGCCGCGCATGCGCGGTATTTCTCGCGGCGGGAAATTTAAACGCTGGCGAACTGCAAATGACACTAGCAAGCTGCAAATGACACTAGCAAGCTGCAAATGACACTAGCAAGCTGCAAATGACACTAGCAAGCTGCAAATGACACTAGCAAGCTGCAAATGACGCTGGGCAAGCTACAAATGACAGTTAAACACAAGTGCAGCGCTCTGGTAATCAAACAAGTGTCCCTGATTTTCACATGAAATCCCGCAGGGGTAACCAGCCTGTGGGTAGTACAGTGAGCCAGGAGTTTGATAAGTGTCCCCGTGAATGGGGGTGCCAGCAGGATTTCTCCGCTGGTGAGTGCAAGAAATTTAGTAGAGTTTTTTTCCACTGGTAAGTGCAAAAATATTATGATAACAGAATAAACAAAAAATATACAAAAAATATTATAACATCTGAGGGGAAGTTGTAAGTGATTCACCCCAATAGTAAGTGAACAAGAAGCGGATTGACCCCTGGTTAGAGCAGGCCTCTATTCAATCTCCTTCAAATACTGTGACATAGGTTTGTATATAACATGGATTTTCAACATGACAATAAAACAACAAGGGTTCAGAACACTTCCTGAAAAGGTGTGTTGTAAATGTTACAAGTGTAAGAAGGGGTTACATAACAGAGCCCTTCAGACATATACCGCATACAATGCCCTAAAATAAAAAGTGCACCGCCTTTACTGAGATAGAAAAATCACACTAGGTATTTAGCATGTATCTGGTTGGACAGCACATCCAGACCAGCGGACAGAAAAAATATTATTAGATAGGCATTTCATCGGTCCAACGAGAAGACTGACCCAATATGTGGTAATGGTGTAATAAAACAAGGGGTGGCCAACCTTAAAGAAACACCCACGTCAATCATATGCTCGTTTTATAATTGGTCCAAAGTAAGGCATAAGGGGTAGTCCTGTTTATGGAGGAAAACAGTTCGGTTTGCAGGGTCTTCAATAGATGTAATGTGTCGTTGAAGATACTCAAGTTGTGTGGTCAGCTTAATAGACTCTAAATAGACAATAAAGATGGGTACTCTTACCAGAGCTGTTGGACTCACAGACCTCTCGGTGTGAGTCAATAGGGCTTAGGCCGGATACACCGGATAGATGGTAGATGTATTGCAGTCTGCCAGCTTCACTGGATCATTATCCAAAAATCATTGTAGTCGCTTACCTCCAGCTTGATGGAAAAGCCAGGTGGCAAATGGGCAGCAACAATACTTCTTACAGGGTCTTCATCCACGGCAGCTCAGGCAAGGAAGAAAACAGAGAGAGAGGCAACTCCTCATAGTGTAAAACCCAATTTCTCAATTGGCGTTTATTGGGTAAAAAAGGTTAAAAACAATTTTCTTTGCGCAAAAAATATATAAAATGTGGCTTAGGTAGACATCCAACCCGACATGTTTCGCCTCCTGAAGGCTTCAACTGGGGTACAGCTGGGCAAGCTACAAATGACGCTGGGCAGGTTGCAAATGACGCTGGGCAGGTTGCAAATGACGCTGGGAAAGGCTGCAAATGACGCTGGGCAAGCTGCAAATGACGCTGGTCAGGTTGCAAATGACGCTGGGAAAGGCTGCAAATGACGCTGGGCAAGCTACAAATGACGCTGGGCAACGCTGCAAATGACGCTGGGCAAGCTGCAAATGATGCTGGGCAAGCTGCAAATGACGCTGGACAAGCTACAAATGACGCTGGGCAGGTTGCAAATGACGCTGGGCAAGGCTGCAAATGACGCTGGGCAAGCTGCAAATGACGCTTAAATGTAAGGTTTTTTTTTCCCTAAACTTCTCTCCTAAAACTTTTTTTCCTTAAAATTCCCTCCTAAACTTGGGGTGCGTGTTATACGCCGGTGCGTGTTATACGCCGATAAATACGGTATATTTATGTTTGTTACATACAGCATTTATTTCATTCTTTTTCACAGCACTAACAAATTACATGGTGCAAAAGTCACGGGTATCAGTACTAAATCAGCATCATATAAGAAAATTCTCCGACCTGCTGAGAAGAGGGCTCCAGAAATCGATACAGTATAGATAGGATGCCGACTAACAGCACAGCTTCTTTGCTATTAAATTCATCTTCCCCACAGCTAAGCTGGTTTGTAAGGGACCTCTGTGTAAGGAAAATACAACTTCTATTACAGTGAATATGTAAACACGAACAGTATTTCTAACATGTAACACCATCTTCAACAAAAGAAACCATCAAGAACATCCCTCCTGTGATGATCGCATAACAAACCTAGGCCTTTGGTTACATGAAGAAATACAACTCACTGTGCTCAACCCAAACATCCCATACATGCAGGGATATGCAATTAGCGGACTAGCTGTTGCAAAACTACAAGTCCCATCCAGTGTTGCCAACCTACCAGATTGAAATTTACTGACACGACACCCAAAATTTCCTGGCACAGCCAAGTTTTTACTGGCATTTCCAAAAATTACAGTTTTAAGTGCAAATTTTAGTATTTAGGCTACAAACAAGTACAATATGCAATTAGCAATGTGATTTAAGTTAGATATTAGGGCAAAAAACATATTTCTTATTTTATTTTCAATATAGTAAGTAAGTAGCTCAGGGACAGGACTCAGGAGGGCAAGAAATTAGAATGGACTTCTCACCGGCACGACATGTCCCCCTCCTGAGTCACAGTGACAGTCTCTCTCCAAGCCAGGTGGTCCACTCCAGTCCAAACAGCACTGACAGTCCCGCTTCCGGCCTGTCTTGCTCCTTTCCTGCAGACCCGCATATGAGGCTCCCTTGCACTATGACATCACACGACATGCTCCACCAGAGCTGCCTGAACACACTGTAGCAGGCGCTGGGATGGTCTCGGCCGGCTCTGGACCAGGCCGAACATCACAGCCATATTTTTTACTGGCAACTTTTTCCTTTTACTGGCATTTACTGGCAGGAGAAAATTGCCTGTTTTTTACTGGCTGCCAGTAAAAATTCTGACGGTTGGCAACACTGGTCCCATCATGCCTTTGCCTCTGGGTGTCATGCTTGTGGCTGTCAGAGTCTTGCTATGCCTCATGGGACTTGTAGTTCTGCAAAAGCTTGAGGACCGCTAATTGCATATCCCTGCCATACAGGCTGAGACAGACAAATGGGATCCAACAGTTGCACTCTGAAAAAATCATCCACTTTATTTAAAGTACAGTGGAACCTTGGTTAACGAGTAATGCGGTTTATGAGCGTTTTGAAAGACGAGCAACTTTTTTTTTTTTTAAATCCTGACTCGGTTTGCGAGTGTTGTCTTGCAAAACGAGCAGAATTCAAGCTAATGTGGTGTGCAGTACCGCATTTGGCCAGAGGTGCGGGGGCGCTGGTGACACTTGGAACGGTTCGGAGCCGTTCGGAAATACTCTGAATCACTCAAACACTCTGTTCCTGAGTGTTTCCGAGCCTTTCCGAGGGCTTCCGAGTTCAGCCAAGCTGTCCCCGAGTATTTCCGAGGCTCCCCCCCCCCCCCCTCTGGCCACATGCGGTATTGCATGCAATAGAAGTCAATGTGGAACGAATTATCTTTGTTTCCATTGACTTCTATGGGGAAACTCGCTTTGCTATGCGAGTACTTTGGATTACAAGCATGCTCCTGGAACAGATTATGCTCGTAATCCAAGGTTCCACTGTATAACAATGACAAAAAAACAGCAGACAAAACACTGTAGGGCAAAGAACAAAGTTGACACATTTCAAGCAAACTGGTGATGCGGCAGTGACACAACAAGGTGAGGGATGTGGTGGCAGCAAGTAAGTGGAAGCCCGCTAACAGGCGCTGCCATGATGGATCTGAAATGACAGGTGCTTTTTAAATGTAAGCAATTCTTCTTGCTGGTAGTTAGAATCTTTAATATTTGCAGACAAAATGAAGGTTTCCTATTTAGAATAATAAGCTGTCAAGTTAGTAAAACAGCGATATCCGAACCGATTCAATCATACAGTTTGTAGTGTACATAGATTTCCAAAACAATGGGATAAAGGAATATTCCTGAATTTTGTTTTATTTCATGGTTACCGTGGAATTGTGTGAATGCATCAATGCAGTGCACGTTATCTCAGCTTGCAGAGCTTGGATTAATTGAATGAGTTTACCAAAAATGTAAATATTGCAAATATACAGCCTTATGCTACATAACTAAGCTCCATTTCATGCTGAATAAAGTAAATTATTAATGTATCTTAAATAGAAAACTATCTTTAAATAGATTTTTACTCCAAAAGCATTTTATTAAAATAAATTTGACAGAAATCAAAAAAAAAAATAAAAAAAATTATTTAAATCAAAAAAATCTGATTTAACCACATGCCGACCGGGCCATAGCCAAAAGACGGCTACAGCGCGGTTGGCTTATTCTGGGTGGATGTCCCTCGGACACAGCCAATCACAGCGCGATCGGCGTGTCCAATGGGAGATGATCTCATATGTAAACATATGAGATCATCTCTCAGCGCCGCTCTCTCTCCTCACACAGAGACAGCGTGTGAGGAGGGAGAGATGAACGGCTGCAGCGGCCGTAAGTGTCAAAAAAAAAAAACTAAATAAATGTGCCATCTGTCCCCACTGCCACCACTGCCATCTCACCACTGCCATCTGTCCCCACTGCCACCACTGCCATCTGTCCCCAATGCCATCTGCCAGTGCCATCTGTCCCCAGTGCCATCTGTCCCCAGTGCCACCTGTCCCCAGTGCCACCTGTCCCCAGTGCCACCTGTCCCCAGTGCCACCTGTCCCCAGGGCCATCTGTCCCCACTGCCACCACTGCCATCTGTCCCCAATGCCATCTGCCAGTGCCATCTGTCCCCAGTGCCATCTGCCAGTGCCATCTGTCCCCAGTGCCACCTGTCCCCAGTGCCACCTGTCCCCAGGGCCATCTGTCATCAGTGCCACATAGTGCCACCTGTCATCAAATCCACATAGTGCCATCTGCCATCAGTGCCATATCAGTGTCACGTGTCATCGGTGCCACATTAGTGCCATCTGTCATCAGTGTCACGTATTAGTGCCATCTGTCATCAGTGCCACCTGTCAATGTCACGTGCCATCTGTTATCAGTGTCACCTGTCATCAATGCCACGTATCAGTGCCATCTGTCATCAGTGTCACGTGTCATCAGTGCCACGTATCAGTGCCGTCTGTCATCAGTGCCACGTATTAGTGCCATCTCTCATCAGTGCCATGTATTAGTGCCATCTGTCATCAGTGCCACATATTAGTGCCATCTGTCATCAGTGTCACGTGTCATCAATGCCCCGTATTAGTGCCATCTGTCATCAGTGCCACATCAGTGTCACGTGTCATCAGTGCCACGTATCAGTGCCATCTGTCATCAGTGCCACGTCAGTGCCACATGTCATTGTCCTGGTGCTCCAGGGCCTTCAAAAGTGTAATAGGTAGTCAAGAAGTTAGATGTGTAATTTACACGTGATGGCGCTCCCTGCATGTTGGGCCTCTGTAAGTGGCCAGGCTGTGGAAAAGTCCCACATATGTGGTATCGTAATACTCAGGAGGAGTAGCAGAATGTATTTTGGGGCATCATTTGTGGTATACACATGCCATGTGAGAGAAATAACCTATTACAATGACAATTTTGTGGAAAAAAATAAAAAAATAATTCTTTTTGCAAAGAATTGTGGGAAAAAAATGACAACATCAAAAAGCTCACCATGCCTCTTACTAAATACCTTGGAATGTCTACTTTCAAAAAAGGGGTCATTTGGGGGGTATTTGTCCTTTCCTGGCTTGTTCGGGTCACAAGAAATGAGATAGGCCACCAGTACATCAGATGTGATCAATTTTGTATAATTTGCACCACAGATTGTAGAGTCTGTATCTTTCACAAAGACCAACTAATATCCACTAATTTGGGTTATTTTTACCAAAGATATGTGGCAGTATAAATTGTGGCCAAAATTTATGAAGAAAAATTAATAATTTGCTAAATTTTATCACAGAAACAAAGAAAAATTCGTTTTTTTTCCATATTTTCGGTCTTTTTTCATTTATAGCGCAAAAAATAAAAAACCCAGAGGTGATCAAATACCACCAAAAGAAAGCTCTATTTGTGGGAAAAAAAAGGACAAAAAATTCATTTGGGTTCAGTGTTGCATGACTGAGTAATTGTCATTCAAAGTGTGAGAGCACCAAAAGCTGAAAATTGGTCTGGATAGGAGGGGGGTTTAAGTGCCCGGTAAGCAAGTGGTTAAATCAATGATTTTTATCCACTCTGACTTTGGCACACTAGCCTTTTATTGAGATGCACACGATCGTCATATCTGCCTTAAAAGTCCCATAAAGGGGGTTTTGTACATTTGTTTCAGTGTCATTGCCCTTTCCCCCCGATTGGAGATGCGCTGTGTCCGAGAGACACAGATCCCCACTTATCGCGGCACGCCACCTGGTTCTGGTGACTACCAGAGCTAGGACGTTTATCTATTTGAGAATTTTCTCTCACATCCTGTTTGGCTATTGGACAGGAAGTGAAGAAAAAATTCTGCAATGGGTCACATGGTTAGAATAAAAAAAAAAACTGACAGGGATTCCAACCCTCCACCACTCTCTCCAAAATGGGGAAAAAAAAGAAGTTTAGCATTTATTTCTGCTTTAGGAATGGCAATAAAAAGTGTCTGTCTTGTTATTCATACAACTACATGAAGGTGAGACTAATGAACTTATTATTGGTCACACAATCCCTGTGTGATATAGTCATACAGGACACATGTATGTGAGAACATTAGAAGATAGCATGATATCATGAAACCTCTCATCCCCGACCTAGATCTATTTACATACCAGGAATGCGCACTACAGTATCTCACGTATTACACTGTATAAAAGCGCGACTTCGCTCTGCACCGCCCGAACTTATAAATGTGCTGGCGCCGCTACATGGTATATTGCGGCTCCTGCTGAGTGACTGCGCGCCGCTATCACGTGTATTATAGCCACAGCCGGGGTCCCGTCTAGGTCACATGACTGGTCATGGCGGCTGAGATCCACTCCCGGTCTCCGCTCGGCCCTGTACTCCTCACTAAGATACCCGGACACCGGGAGCAGGTCACCTCCGCCTGCTTCATCCCGAGAGAGGACGGCGTCATCACCGCCAGCGACGACCGGTAATTATACAGGGCGGCGGGGGCCCATATCACCCTCTGACGTCAGGGGACACTACAAAATGAATCCCCTCCTCCCCCTTCCCTGCTGGATCTTCACTGTAAACACTGACTGCCTATTCCAGCATGCATATAGAGACCTGCTGTGCCATCCCTGCAATGCACACTGCTCTTCCCTTCATGTACTGACAGCTCTGTACTGCAAAGTATGTCATAGGCCACTCTTCTCTCATACAGTGATACTCCCTGCCCTTCCCTGCTACTTCCTGCTCTACACTGCCTAGGATGATACCCCCTGCCCTTTCCTTCTACTTCCTGCCCTCTACTGCCTAGGATGATACTCCCTGATCTTCCCTTCTACTTCCTAGGATGATACTTCCTGCCCTCTACTGCCTAGGATGATACTCCCTGATCTTCCCTTCTACTTCCTAGGATGATACTCCCTGCCCTTCCCTTCCCTGCTACTTCCTGCCCTCTACTGCCTAGGATGATACTCCCTGATCTTCCCTGCTACTTCCTGCCCTCTACTGCCTAGGATGATACTCCCTGATCTTCCCTGCTACTTCCTGCCCTCTACTGCCTAGGATGATACTCCCTGATCTTCCCTTCTACTTCCTGCCCTCTACTGCCTAGGATGATACTCCCTGATCTTCCCTTCTACTTCCTGCCCTCTACTGCCTAGGATGATACTCCCTGATCTTCCCTTCTACTTCCTGCCCTCTACTGCCTAGGATGATACTCCCTGATCTTCCCTTCTACTTCCTGCCCTCTACTGCCTAGGATGATACTCCCTGATCTTCCCTTCTACTTCCTGCCCTCTACTGCCTAGGATGATACTCCCTGATCTTCCCTTCTACTTCCTGCCCTCTACTGCCTAGGATGATACTCCCTGATCTTCCCTTCTACTTCCTGCCCTCTACTGCCTAGGATGATACTCCCTGATCTTCCCTTCTACTTCCTAGGATGATACTACCTGCCCTCTACTGCCTAGGATGACACTCCCTGATCTTCCCTTCTACTTCCTGCCCTCTACTGCCTAGGATGACACTCCCTGATCTTCCCTTCTACTTCCTGCCCTCTACTGCCTAGGATGACACTCCCTGATCTTCCCTTCTACTTCCTGCCCTCTACTGCCTAGGATGACACTCCCTGATCTTCCCTTCTACTTCCTAGGATGATACTCCCTGCCCTTCCCTGCTACTTCCTGCCCTCTACTGCCTAGGATTATACTCCCTGATCTTCCCTGCTACTTCCTGCCCTCTACTGCCTAGGATGATACTCCCTTCTACTTCCTGCCCTCTGCTGCCTAGGATGATACTCCCTTCTACTTCCTGCCCTCTGCTGCCTAGGATGATACTCCCTGCCCTCTGCTGCCTAGGATGATACTCCCTGCCCTTCCCTTCTACTTCTGCCCTTTACTGCCTAGGATGATACTCCCTGCCCTTCCCTTCTACTTCCTGTCCTCTGCTGCCTAGGATGATACTCTCTGCCCTTCCCTGCTACCTACTGCTGACTAGGATGATACTCCCTGCCCTTCCCTGCTACCTCCTGCCCTCTGCTGCCTAGGATGATACTTCCTGCCCTCTACTGCCTAGGATGATACTCCATACCCTTTCCTGCTACCCTCTACTGCCTAGGATGATACTCCCTCCTCTTTCCTGCCACTTCTGCCATCTACTGCCTAGGATTATACTCCCTTCCCTGCTACTCCCTGCCCTGTACTGCCTAGGATGATACTCCCTCATCTTCCCTGCCACTTATACCCTCTACTGCCTAGGATGATACTACCTTCCCTTCCACTTCCTGCCCTGTACTGCCTAGGATGATACTCCCTCCTCTTCCCTGCCACTTCCACTTTCTACTGCCTAGGATGATACTACCTTTCCCATCTACTTTTGCCCTCCACTGCCTTGGATGATACTCCCTGCCTTTCCCTGCTACTTCTGCCCTCCACTGCCTAGAATGATACTATCCGTCCTTACCTTATCTGCTACTTCTGCCCTCTACTGCCTAGGATGATATGCCCTACCCTTCCCTGCTATTTCTGCCCTCTACTGCCTAGGATGATACTCCCTGCCTTTCCCTGGTACTTCTGCCCTCTACTGTCTAGGATGAGACTCCCTACCCTTCCATGCTTCTACCTAGGATGACACTTCATGCCCTTCCCTGCTACTCCTACCCTCTACTGCCTAGGATGATACTCCCTGCCCTTCCCTGCTACTTCTGCCCTCTACTGTCTAGGATGAGACTCCCTGCCCTTCCCTGCTACCTCCTGTCCTCTGCTGCCTAGGATGAGACTCCCTGCCCTTCCCTGCTACCTCCTGTCCTCTGCTGCCTAGGATGAGACTCCCTGCCCTTCCCTGCTAGCCATGGACAGCCAATCCTTTATTGCAGTAGAGATAGAGGGGTTGATTTACTAAAATTGGAGAGTACAAAATCTGGTTCAGCTCTGCATAGAAACCAATCAGCTTCCTGATTTTCTTGTCAAAGCTTAACTGAACAAGCTGCAGATTGAAGTTGAATGGCTACCATTCACAGCTGCACCAGATTTTGCGCACTCCAGTTTTAGTAAATCAACCCCAGTGTGTCTTTGCAGTAACACACCAGCCATTTTACAAATGTTTTTAATTTCTAGGTAAAGTTCCACTATTAAATCATAATTGGCAAAGTCCTGCCCAGCCAGGGAATGGTTCTGATCTTTCGTGTCAGTTTCACATTTTAAATGACAGGTCCACACCCCACCCCCATCCTGTTAACGCAACAGAAAAGAGGAGCAGAACACAGATGAGGTCAACCCGATGTTGCTCTGCTCTCTCCTAACAGCTGTGCATTACTTACTCCTGACCTTTGCTCTCTCTTTGCATTACTTACTCCTGACCTTTGCTCTCTGTGCGTTACTTACTGCTGACCTCTGCACCCTATGCATTACTGCTGACCTCTGCACTTTGTGTTACTTCTGACACCGGCACTCCATGCCTCTGCACTCTTGACCCTCTATAAGGGGAAATCAAACCGTAGTCCTGATTGGACTTCAGCCTGAAAGGTAGCGCTCAACTAAATAAAATCTAGCCTAAACTAATAATCAGATAATGAAATCTAAAAATTAAAACTGAATAATCCCACGTGATTAGTGATTAAAATCAAAGTGACCCTAATAGAAAAAATATTTTACAATAATGTGTGTTACATACTCCTGACCTCTGCACTGTCTATGTTACTGCTGACCTCTGTGTGTGTTACCTCTGCAATCTGTGCAAGTCATGCTTCCAACCCCTCCGTGTTTTTATTCCAGTTGTTTCAGGGCATGTTTTTTAAAATGTGTCATTTTGTGGGTCTGGCTACAAATGGGGGCGTAGGTTTTGTAAGGGTGGTCAGTAGGGTGTCCCCAGATTTCACTTTCAAAATTTGGTAACTTTACTTTACAGTTTTGTTGTGATCTTTGAGAATAACCTTACAATGTTGGCAGCTAGAGGGGTAACGGTTGGCTTGCTTTACAGATCGTTTGCTACTTAAAGTGGAGTTCCACCCAAAAGTTAGAGTTCTGTTTTAAGCACCTCTCATCCCCTTCGTCGTGTGTTTGTTTGTTTGTTTTCTTTTTTTTTTTTATGGGGGAGCAGGTACCTAGTTTTGTCAGGTACCTGCACCCACTTCTGCTCGGGCCACCTTGGCGACTCAAGCAGAAGTTCTTCTCTCCCCCTCCCTCCCTGCTATGTTCTGGGACACCTCACAGGTCCCAGAAGATTGCCCGGCCATTGAGGAGGCACAGCGTGACTCGCACCCGGCTGTGAAGTCACAAGCTGTCACAGCCGGGGGGGCCCACACTTGTAATGTCAAGGAGAGGCAAGTGAGAGAACCGAGGGTTCGGGCAGCTGGATCTTGGGACAGGTGAGTGTGTTTATTAAAGTGGAAGTCCATCCAAAATCCCTGCATCTAACACTAACCGCTCTATCCCTGTAAAGAAAAAACGAGTATACATACCTTTTTTGGAAGCCGATCTTATCCGCTCCGACCGGATCCCATGATGAGCTGTCAGCCGCGGCTTCTCTGTGTAGGCGGGTGCAGATGACAACGGAAGCCCCATAGTAACTCTATGGGTGACATCACTTCCCTGTCATTTCACAGCAGTTGTCCTCCGTGTCTTCTGCAGAGCTTCTGTAGATCAGGTCGGAGCGGGTCAGATTGGCTTCCAAAAAGGTATTTATACTCATCTTTTCTTTACAGGGGTAGAGAGGTTAGTGTTAGATCCCTGGTGTCTATAGATGCAGGGATTTTAGATTTAGCATGGACTTCCACTTTAAAAGTCAGCAGATACATTGTTTTTGTAGCTGCTGACTTTTATTAAACACAAAAATGACTGGAACTCTGCTTTAACTCCTGCATGGTAGCCAATCGGCTTCTAACTTCAGCTTGTTCAGGTAAGCTTTGCCAAAGAAAAAAAAAAAAAAAGTTGATTGGTTTCTATGCAGAGCTGCACCAGATTTTATACTCTCCAGTTTTAATATATCAACCCCATTGCGTCTTGCTAGAGGAGAAAATTGTAAACAAGAAAAATAGCTAGATCAGAGTTTGATCTAGGTCAGTGTTAAAGTCAGCGTATTTTAGGTAGGATTTAAACAAAGAAAAAATGATTTTTAAATGTAGTATTCGTGTCAGTGTATTTTAGGTAGGATATAAAAAAGCAGAATACAGTACAGATGCAGTGCTGCTGCAATCCTCAGGTGCAGGAGAGTTTATTTGGGGTGGTTCTTTGGTGGTAGACAGTGAAAAATGTACAGCTAAATTTTTATATTATAATTGTTTTTTTTTTTTTATCCTTTTTGTGACAGTTTTCATTTGAGATAGAGATATATATATATATATATATATATATATATATATATATATATATATATATATATATATATATATATATATATATATATATAAATAAAATGGGATTTCATTTGGTGGTAAATGGTACATCCAAATCTGTTCTGACACAATCCAGGTATAATTCACCTGGATACACCCAGTAGTTGCAATGATATGTACAGTTTTACTAAGGCCCCTAAGGTTGTAGTCGCTCCTCATCGGTGTTCTGCTCCCCTTTTCTGTTGAGTTAACAGGATGGGGGTGGGGTGTGGACCTGTCAAATGTGAAACTGACATGAAAGATCAGAACCATTCCCCGGCTGGGCAGGACTTTGCGAATTATGATTTAATAGTGGAACTTTACCTAGAAATTAAACATTTGTAAAATGGCTGGTGTGTTACTGCAAAGACGCAATGGGGTTGATTTACTAAAACTGGAGAGTGCAAAATCGGGGACAGGGACGGTGGACCCATCAGAGAGACCGCTCTCCTCTATGGGGGGGGGGGGGGGGGGAATCGGTTGATTACGGACCGCCTGTCCATTTTCATCCGATCCGATAGACGGATGAAAGTTTTACTAAGGCCCCTAAGGTTGCGGTCGCTCCATACAAATATGTGCGGTAAATAAAATCACGAAATCACGATATGTAAGGCTCAGAAAATTGAACCAGAGGGCAGTGGGGGGGGGCAGGGATCTCTGACACTCCCCAGAAGTATCTTCCTGGCAGCAGTTTCTCCAACACAGCAGAGATCAGTGGGAGAAGTGGGTATTAATCCAGCAATATTATTGCAGGTTACAAAAGGAAAAAATAACAAACATGTTATACATTTTCTGTGCAGTTGGTTTTGCACAGAGCAACCCAGATCCTCCTCTTCTCGGGTCCCTCGCCGGCACTCCTGGCTCCTCACTCCTGCCGAGTGCCCCTGCAGCATGCAGCTTGCTATAGGGGCACCGAGTCGAGCTGCTGCTCTGTGTGTCCATTCAGACATGGAGCTGTGACTCGGCCCCACCCCTCTCTCTCCTCTTTGGCTGACTGACTTTAAATGACAGCAGTGGGAGCCAATGGCGCCCACTGCTGTGTCTTAGCCAATCAGGAGGGAGAGTCCCGGACAGCCGAGTCTCTTGTACAACATCACTGGATCAAGATGGGGCTCAGGTAAGTAACAGGGAGGCTGAGGGTGTCTCCCCCCCCCCCCCATAAGTATAGCCTTTCAATAATGTAACTGACAGCTGCGGGAGGGAGAGGGGGAGAAGCAGGTGTCAGCTGCTTTATTGAAAGGCTCTACGGGGGGGGGGGGGGGGGATTGGTGCTTGTAACTGCATCCATCACTTGTGAGGCTCCCCCCCCCTTTGCTACACTGAGGATGCCTGGTCCGATACAACAGGTATCGGATCAAGCATCAGTGCATTTGCATGAGTACTGATACTCGTGCAAATGCTTGGTATCGGCACCCGTGCTAGTATCAGTGCAACCCTAATTGTAAGCCCCACCTGTCAGTGGTAAATGGTTGGTCTCATCCCCGTAGCTATAAGAGAGCTTGTTTTTTTGAAAAGCAGCAAACTTACTAGCTGAATCATCAGATGAAAATAGAAGAAAGCCCAAAAAAAAAAAACCTTCTCTGCTGGTGGAACACAATGATTACTGCTAGTGGCTATAGCTGCTGGCAGTAATCGTATGCCAAAAATCTGACTTGACTAGTTGTACCAAAGTCAATCAGCCTGGTCATACATGAATTGAAATTGGGCGGATTCAGCAGGGACCAGCCGAATTTCGATCCATGTATGGCCGGCTTAACACTTTATGGCGTGGCCTTGTTCAGTTAGATTGCATCAGGTGGGCAGTAAATAAGTGTTAACTTTGAGAACTGGAATACAGTGGATATAACAAGGCTAAACACCCCTGTTAAAATGTCAGGTTTCTGTTATGTAAAAAAATGAGACAAAGATAAATAACTTCAGAACTTTTTATTGTGACCTATAAACTGTACAACTCAGTTGAACAACAAACTGAAATATTTTCGGTGGAGGGAAGTAAAAATAAAATAATATGGTTGCATAAGTGTGCACACCTTTAACCACTTCAGCCCCGGAAGTATTTACCCCCTTCCTGACCAGAGCACTTTTTGCGATTCGGCACTGCGTCGCTTTAACTGACAATTGCGCAGTCATGCTTCGTGGCTCTCAAACAAAATTGACGTCCTTTTTTCCCCACAAATAGAGCTTTCGTTTGGTGGTATTTGATCACCTCTGCGTTTTTTATTTTTTGCGCTATAAACAAATGACAATTTTGAAAAAAACACATTATTTTTTACTTTTTGCTATAATAAATATCCCCCAAAAATATATACAAAATTTTTTTGTTTTTCTCAGTTTAGGCCAATACGTATTCTTTTTTATTTATTTATTTTTTCCACCAAAAAATATCGCAATAAGCGATTTATTGATTGGTTTGCGCAAAAGTTATATCGTTTACAAAATAGGGGATAGTTTTATGGCATTTTTATTAATAATTTTGGCAGTGTAGGGGTTAAGTGTGTCCTAGGAGCGTGTTTCTAACTGTGGGGGTGTGGCTGTGTGTGACACGTCACTGATCTATGCTCTGATCACAGGGAGCAGAGATCAGTGACACTGTCACTAGGCAGAATGGGGAGATGTTTACATTAGCATCTCCCCGTTCTTCCTCTCCGTGAGGCGATCGCAGGTATCCCCATGGCGATCGAGTCCGCGGGACCCGCGACCCGACTCGCGGAGCTTCCCGCGGGCCCACCGGCCGCCTCTTAAAGGGCAACGTACAGGTAAGTGATTCTGCCTGTACGTGCCCTTCTGCTGCAGTATATCTGCGTGAGGCGGTCGGGAAGTGGTTAAACTAATACTTTGTTGAAGCACCTTTTTGATTTTATTACAGCACTCAGTCTTTTTGGGTATGAGTCTATCAGCAGGGCACATCTTGACTTTGCATTATTTGCCCACTCCTCTTTGCAAAAACACTCCAAATCTGTCAGATTGCGAGGGCATCTCCTGTGCACAGCCCTCTTCAGGACACCCCACAGATTTTTCAATAGGATTCAGGTCTAGGCTCTGGCTGGGCCATTGCAAAACTTTAATCTTCTGGTGAAGCCATTCCTTTGTTGATTTGGATGTATGCTTTGGGTCGTTGTCAGGCTGAAAGTTGAAGTTCCTCTTCATGTTAAGCTTTCTAGCAGAAGCCTGAAGGTTTTGTGCCACTATTGACTGGTATTTGGAACTGATCATAATTCCCTCTACCATGACTGAGGCACCTGTTCCAGGTAAAGAAAAACAACCCCAAAGCATGATGCTGCCCCCACCATGCTACACTGTGGGTATGGTGTTCTTTTGGTGATGTGCAGTGTTGTTTTTGCGCCAAATATATCTTTTGGAATTATGGCCAAAAGGTTCAACCTTGGTTTCCTCAGAACATAACACATTTTCCCACATGCTTTGGGAGGCTTCAGATGTGTTTTTGCTAAATTTTAGCCAGGCTTGGATGTTTTTCTTCGTAAGAAAAGGCTTCTGTCTTTTCAATCTATTCCATAGCCCAGACATATGAAGAATACGGGAGATTGTTGTCACATGTACCACACATCAAGTACTTAAAAAGGAGTTCCACACAAAAATGGAACTTCTGCTTTTCGGAACCCCCCCTCTCCGGTGTCACATTTGGCACCTTTCAGGGGGGAGGGGGGTGCAGATACAGGTATTTGCACCCACTTCTGGGCATAGACTCCCACAGGGGGTCTACGCCACTTCCAGCCCCCCCCCCCCCCCCGCTGTCTGCTGCGAGACACAGGTCCCAGAGACAGCAGGGACCATTCGGATTGCGCAGCGCGACTCACGCATGCGCAACAGAAAACCAGGAATTGAAGCAGCAAGGCTTCACTTCCTGATTCCCTTAGCGAGGATGGCGGCAGCAGCACCCGAGGGACGGTTCGGCCTTGGGTGCCGACATCGTATTTGTAGCTGCTGACTTTTAAAAAAATAAATACATTTCGGCAGACCTCCGCTTTAACAGATATTCCTGTAGCTCCTTTAACCACTTCAATACCAGGCACTTAGACACCTTCCCGCCCAGACCAATTTTCAGCTTTCAGCACTGTCGCACTTTGAATGACAATTGCGCGGTCATACAACACTGTACCCAAACAAATTTTTTATCATTTTGTTCCCACAAATAGAGCTTTCTTTTGGTGGTATTTGATCACCTCTGCGATTTTTATTTTTTGCGCAACAAATAAAAAAAGACTGATGAGGTGGCACTGACGGCCACTGATGATGGGCACTGATAGGCGGCACTGATGGGCACTGATAGGTGGCACTGGTATGTGGCACTGATGGGCACTCATAGGCGGCACTGATGGGCACTCATAGGCGGCACTGATGGGCACTCATAGGCGGCACTGATGGGCACTCATAGGCGGCACTGATGGGTACTTATGGGTGGCACGGATAGGTGGCATGGATGGGCACTGATGGGCACTGATAGGTGGGCACTGATGGGCACGGATGGACGCTGATAGGTGGCACTGCTGGACACTGATGGGTGGCACTGATTACACTGATGGGTGGCACTGAAAACACTGGGTGGCATTGCTGGGTGATGGGTGGCACTGGTTGCTACTTGATGGTGCCAGCCAGTGCCCATTTGTGGGCACTGACTGGCACAGATTGGGCATCATTTGCACATGTGGATGGCCAGGGGGTACATACCTGGCCATCCACATGTTGCCCACTTCCCTGGTGATCCTAGTGGAGTCCCTGGTGGTCCAGTGTGGGCATCTGAGGGGGGGCTGCGCTGATAAACAATCAGCGCATACCCCCCCTGTCAGGAGAGCCGCCGATCGGCTCTCCTCTACTCGCGTCTGTCAGACGCGAGTGAGGAAAAGCCGATCACCGGCTTTTCCTGTTGACATCGTGATCAGCCGTGATTGGACACGGCTGATCACGTGGTAAAGAGCCTCCGCCGGAGGCTCTTTACCGAGATCAGTGTAGCGGTGTGTCAGACTGACACACCGCTCCACCGATCGCCGCGATGCGCGCCCCCACGGGCGCGCGGCGGCATGTTATCCTGAAGGACGTCATATGACGCCCAGTCAGGATAACAGAACCACTTCCCGGACGTCAATATGCTATTGACCGGGCGGGAAGTGGTTAAAGTGGTTGTAAACCTTTACAGACCACTTTTACCTACAGGTAAGCCTTAATCTAGGCTTACCTGTAGGTGCAAGAAATATCTCCTAAACCTACACAGTTTAGGAGATATTTGGAAAAGACAGGCACCGCTGTCTACAGCGCGCAGGCGCACTGAGCATGCTGCTGCTAATGGCGACCATGCTGTTAGTGGCGGCTCCCGCACACATGCGTGGGAGTGACGTCATTGCAGGTCCGGCCAGTCACAGCGCCGGAGCCGTGATACCCGGAAGTCACTCTGGGATTGATGGTGGCGTCAGAGGAGGAGAACGAGGGTCGCTTTGGGGGCTTCCATCTCAGGTAAGTTATTCATAATGAGCTAGTATGCCATGCATACTAGCTCATTATGCCTTTGCCTTGCAGGGTGCATTTTTTTTTTTTTTTTTTTTTTTTTTTTTTTTTGCTTTCCTTACTCTTTTTTAATGTTCCTTTTAGGCCTCTTAGCAGCCTCTCTGACCAGTTTCCTTCTCATCTTTTCATAAATTTTGGAGGGACGTCCAGTTCTTGGTAATGTCACTGTTGTGCCATATTTTCTCCACTTGATGTTGACTGTCTTCACTGTGTTCCATGGTATATCTAATATCTTGGAAATTCTTATGTACCTATCTCCTGACTGATACCTTTTAACAATGAGATCCTTCTGATGCGTTGGAAGCTCTCTGCGGGCCATGACTGTTGCTGTAGGATGCTAATAGGGCTGCAACTAACAATTATTTTCATAATGGATTAGTTGGCCGATTTTATTGTTTCGATTTAATCAGATAAAATCATAACATAACTACTAAAGTAAATTCCTCATTCATTACTGACAATGCAGTGAGGGGAGAGGGAAACATACTAGAGGGTGGGAGGGAGTTAGCTAGTTTGAAAAAACAGGCGTTAGAGGGAGTAGTTTGGAAGAGAGGCATGTAGGACAGGAACTGGACCAGAGGGGGTTGCGATAAAAAGGGAGTTTGTTTGGACAGGGGACTAGACCCAAATGGGGGAGAGCGGGCTGGAGAAACTGGACCAGAGTGTGGGAAGGAGAGTGTCTGTGTATTCCTCAAACTGACATCAATGACGAGGCACTGTTCAGCGACCCGCCCCCCAGGAACACCAATGATGGGGCACTTGACCTCACAGAAATACCTAAATTAATGTTTTGCCTAGTTCTCTCTCACAGTACACTGAGTAATAGCCCCTACCTTATATTGCAGGTGCAGCTCGGCGCTCACGGCTGCTTCTCTCTCTACTCCCTTGAGCAGCGGGTGGGGCTGAGAATATCCCGCTGACGTCCACGAGGATGAGAGAGGAGGACGTGCCTGGTCACATGAGCGCCGCTGTATTCTCATGAGAATACAGTGACGCTACCGGCTTGTACACTGGATTGTAACACTGGGACGGAGGCGGGACTGGCAGGGAGGAAGGTTTGTGTGCCGTTAGACCAACTAATCGAGTTGACAATGATTTTTATCATCGATCGTTTCAGCCCTAGATGCGACTAAGAAACGTCAGGAAAGACCTACTAGAACAGCTGAACTTTATTTGGGGTTAATCAGAGGCACTTTAAATGATGGTAGATGTGTACTGACTCCTATTTAACATGAGTTTGAATGTGATTGCTTAATTCTGAACACAGCGCCATCCCCAGTTATAAGAGGGTGTGCACACTTGTGCAACCATATTATTTGTTTTTTATTTTTACTTCCCCCTTCTCAAAAGATTTTATTTTTTATTTCCAACTCAATTGTACAGTTTATAGGTCACATTAAAGATGGAAAAAGTTCTGAAATGTATTTATCTTTTGTCTCTTTTTTTTTTTTTTTTTTTTTTTTACTTCACAGAAACCTGACATTTTAACAGGGGTGTATAGACTTTTTATATCCACTCTACGTGAAACCAGTCACACAACCCCCCTTTTTTACTACATTTATATAAGTGCTATAAAACCAGTTTGGTTTCTATAAAAAAAAAGTCACTTGGATTTTTTATAGTAATGTATAGAGAGAGACTTCACTGTACTTGCATTGTAAATTGCTTCCATATTTTTCCATCTGTTAATTATTCCCATTATTTTTATCTACGTCTTATGAACATTTTCTATCTATTTAGCCAGCGGCTGCTAATCACAATGGCGGCTCAGTGCTGTCTGTCCCTTTTTCAAATATAACTGGTAATATGTAAATGGCCCAGAAGAAAGGGAAAGTTGTTCGCTCTTTGGCCTGAACAAGGATCTCTTGTATAATTCACATGTGAAGTGAGGAGTCACACTTAACCCCCTTCCACTCTCCTCATATGATCAGCTTTATGGGGCCTGTCTCTGTCTTAGGCCTGATGAGTTTTCTGCATGTGGACTTCATTCTCTCCTGAAACCAGAAAACCTAAACGGGCTTCCAGTGACATGATTTTTGGAACCAGTGTTATCAATTCAGTGGAGACCTCAGAATGATTTAAAGTGATTTTAAAGGTAAAAATATAACAAACATGTTATACTTACCTGCTCTGTTCAATGGTTTTGCACAGAGCAGCGCCAATCCTATGCCGCATACACACGATCGGACTTTCCGGCAGACTTGGTCTGGCGGACTGGAATCTGTCAGACAATTCGATTGTGTGTGGGCTCCAGCGGACTTTTCTTTCCCAAAAGTCAGATGGACCTAGAAATAAAACCTGTTCCAAATCTTTCCGGTCGAAAAATCCGGTCCTCTGTGTACTAGTCTGACGGACGAAAACCAACGCTAGGGCAGCTATTGGCTACTGGCTATGAACTTCCTTATTCTAGTCTGGTCGTATGTCATCACGTTCCAATCCGTCTGACTTTTGGAGTGATCGTGTGTGGGCAAGTCCGTTCGTTTGAAAGTCTGGCGTACCTCCGCTGCAAAGTCCGTCGGAAAGACTGTCGGATCTAGTCCGTCAAAGTCTGATCATGTGTACGCGGCATTACTCTTCTCGGGTCCCCCACTGGCGCTCACTCCCGAGCCCCGCTCTGTGTGTCAATAAGACACACAGATTAGGGCTCGGCCCTGTTTACTGGCTGTTATCGACCACAGCAGAAGTGGGCTCAGGAAAGTATTAAGGATGGTCTGCAAAGGGAGCTGCATAATTAAAATGGTTGTAAAGGCATTAAGATAAAAATTCTTCTGTGTGCAGCAGTCCCCGTCAGCCCCCCTAATACTTACCTGAGCCCCTTCTAGATCCAGCAGCAGCATGTCGACTGCCTGGGACTCCCCTCCTCCGTGGACAGCAGTGCGGCGCCATTGGTGCTGTCAGTCAGCCAATGAGAAGAGAGGGGGCAGGGTCGGAGCTGTGACTCGGCTCAGGTGCCCCCATAGCAAGCTGCTTGCTGTGGGGTAGTCAACAGGAGGGAGGGGCCAGGAGCACAGAAGAGGGATCCGAGCTGCTCTGTGCAAAACCACTGCACAAGACAGGTAAGTATAACATGTTTATTATTTTTAACAATAAAAAAGGAGACTTTACAATCACTTTTAAGTGTTTGTTTTTTATTTTTTTTTTAACCTTCATACACTATACATGAAGGTAAAAAACCTTCAGCCTTTACCATCACTAATCTAAAAGACTCCTAGCCTTATTTGCAAGCTGTGTTTTGTCTGTCCAGTCAAAATAAATATTTCAATGGCTGGTGGACACTACTCCAAGATTCCCCTACTTGCTTCTTATCCTTAAAGTGAAAAAAGCCAAAACTTTATTTGGATAGAGTGGTAAAAGTTTAGAACCCCTGCTAAGTTTTTATAGCTGTCTTTATCTCAGTTGGATCAATTTACTTTGCTTGTCCGGTGATCACTCTTTCTAAAACTGGTTGAGTTAAGGAAAAATCCAAAAAATGTAAGTTGTCCCCAGAGCAGGAATAGAGAGAAAATCTACCAATAGGAACACTTAAATCGGTAGTAAACCGCTGAAAAAAAAAAAAAACCTGCATCACAATAACATAATGTGCTAGTATGTATCGCATACTAGCACATTATGAAATACTTACCTTCGAAAGGCGCTCACGCAGTGTGCCCGGTCACCACTGAGGGAGCTGACATGTTCCCTTTGCGTTTCTTCTGGGATCGCTGACTCCGGCGCTATGAGTGTCCGGAGCCGCGATGACATCACTCCTGCGCATGCGCGCTGAAGCCCTTTGTTCCGGCAGGATGAGCCACTGACGTGAGCAGCTACATGCAAGGTCAATATCTCCTAAACCTTGCAGGTTTAGGAGATATTCTTTCTACCTTTATTATAGGCTTACCTGTAGGTAAAAATCACCAAGCGGGCAATACAACCACTCTAACTAAGAGAGGGTATCCTTCACTTTAGAGCTTGGGTGTCCAACCTGCGGTCTTTTAGCTTTTGCGGAACTACAGGACCCACGAGGCATTGCAAGGCTGACAGTTGCAAGCATGACTTCCAAAGGCAGAGGCAGTTTTGCAACAGATGGATGGCCGCAGGTTGGACACCCATACTTTAGAGAGAACTCCTCTTCACTTCCTGTTGTGCATGGGACAGGAGGGGAAATTAATTGTTTCACTGGGGAGATTTCCTTTCACTTGGAAAGATATTTAGAATAATTTTCCCAAAAGATAGGATCTGCATTTGTGACCACTGCGGTGTGATCCTTTTCTCATGTTTTTTTAAGATGGCATTCAAGATGGCATTCAGTAGTGAAACCAGATGACTTCTTGATAACCAGAGTCGCTATACAAACATATACCTGCCTAAAATTGTGCAAAGGTTTTAGGCAGGTGTAAAGAAATGCTGTAAAAAATAAAAATAAAGAATGCTTTCAAAAATCTATTTTTTAATTTTGTTTATATCAATTTAAAAAAATCAAAATGAGCGAACAGTAGAAAAATCTAAATCAAATCAATATTTGTTGTGGCTACCCTTTTTGGCTTAAAACCAGCATCAATTCTTACACTTGCACAAATTCAAGGATTTTGTAGGATTCCAGTCAAGTGCATGATTAACCAATTATACCAAGCAGTTGCTAATGATCATCAATTTCATATGCGGCCAGTTTTACACTGGTGTGACGTGACACTGGTGCAACACGTCCTACTTTGGATCCAACTTTGCCCTGCGACTTGAAGTCAGAGACGCGTCCGACTTCAATGAGCGGGGATCCGACTTGGATCCCTGCCAATACCAGGCACTGTGTTTGATATGACTCTTGAGGGGGAATCCACGCCAATTTTTTTTTATAAAATTCACGATAAATTTTAAATAAAAAAAAAAAAAAAAAAATGGCATGGGTTCCCCCTCCAAGAGCATACCAGGCCCTTCGGTCTGATATGGATTTTAAGGGGAACCCCCTACGCCGAAAAAACGACGTGGGGTCCTCCCAAAATCCATACCACACCCTTATCCGAGCACACAACCTGACCGGTCAGGAAAGGTGACAGTACCTGAACCGTACCAGGCTGCATGCACTCAACATGGGGGGGGGGGGTGGGTGCTTTGGGGCAGGGGGGCGCACCTTGTCCCCATATTGATGAGGACAAGGGCCTCTTCCTGACAACCCTGGCTGTTGTTGGGGTCTGCGCGCCCCCATTTAATAAGGGGGCTCCCAGATCCTGGCCCTATGGGAATGAGTATGGGGTACATCGTACCCCTACCCATTTACCTGGAGTGAAAAAAGTGTCACTAGAAAAAAACACACTAGACCGGTTTTTAAAGTAATTTTTATTAGGCAGGTCCAGGGGTCTCTTCCGACTTCTCCGTGCTCCCCGGCCTCTTCTTCCGGGCTCCTCCGCTATCTTCTGCTCTTTTGCTAGCGTTTGCCCGGTCTTCTCTGTCGTCTTCTTTCTATGTTGACACGATGCTCTCTTCCGATGTAATGCCGTGTGCACAACGACTTATATAGGCAGGGGGCGTGGTCACCGGGTGATGTCATCCGGTGACACCGCTCCTTATGACGTTGCTGCCCCATCATGCCCCGGGCGGCGACGTCATAAGGGGTGGGGTCACCGGATGATATTACTCGGTGACCACGCCCCCTGCCTATATAAGTCGTTGCGCACAGCACACATGGCATTACATCGGGAGAGTGCGTCATGTCAACATCGGAAGAAGACGACGGAGAAGACCGGGCCAAAGCTAGCAGAAGATGGCGGAGGAGCCCGGCAGAAGACATCAGAGCACAAGTCGCATGCCAATGTCGGATCAGGCAAGACGGCGATCTGACTTTGATCCGACTTCAATGATATTCAATGGGCTGCAGTAGGATCAAAGTCGGACCAAAGTAGTGCAGGGAGCATTTTTCAAGGTCAGACCAGTTAAGAGGGCTCCCATAGGAAACACTGATTTTCACACGTCATGAGCTCCCAATGTTGGAGCGTTTGTCCTACAAGTGTAAACCCAGCCTGTATGTTGAAACGCAGTCATTAACTAAAACAGAAACAGCTGCGTAGGAGGCTTAAAACCGGGCGATGAACAGCCAAACTCTGTTACTAAGGTAAGGTTGTAGAAGACGGTTTCATGTCACAGATTATACACCATGGAAAGACTGAGCACAGCAACAAGACACAAGTTTGTGTATTCTGCATCAGCAAGGTCTCTCCCAGGCAAAGATTTCGAAGCAGATTGGGGTTTCAAGATGTGCTGTTTTAAGCTCTTTTGAAGAAGCACAAAGAAATGGCCAACATTGAGATGCTTGTAGACGCAGTGGTTGGCCTTGTAACTTTAATGCAGCAGATGAGACACATCATGCTTACTTCCCTTCAACACCGGTGGATGTCCAACAGTGCAGTCATCACAGATCTGGCAGAAACCAGAAGGACTCGGGTACACCCATCTACTGTTCAGAGAAGTCTGGTCAGAAGTTGTCTTCATGGAAGAATTGCAGCCTACAAGCCATATCTCCGACATGGTAACAAGGCTTAGTGGCTTAACTATGCACAAAAACATAGGAACTGGGGTGCAGAAAATTGTCAGCAGGTGCTCTGGACTGATAAGTCAAAATGTGAAGTATTTGTCTGTAGCAGGAGGCAGTCTTTGTCAGAGGGCTGGAGAGCTGTAAAATAATGAGTGGTCTGCAGACAACAGTGAAGCATGGTGAAGGTTCCTTGCAAGTTTGGGGCAGCATTTCTGAAAATGAAGTTGGTGATTTGGTCAGGAGCAATGATGTCCTCAATGCTCAAATACAGGCAGATACTTATCCATAATGCCATACCATCAGGGAGGTGTCAAGAACAAGGAGTCCTGGAAGTGATGGTTTGGCCCCCATAGCGCCCCAATCTCTACATCATCGAGTCTATCTGGGATTAGATGAACGTTTAGGCTATGGGGGTACCTCATCCTTTTATAGAATTTACATGGATAGAGAACCAACATGATGGATTATTACGGTACCAAAGAGGAACTATTTCACAAAATACTTTATAATAAATTTACTTTTCTACAGAAAATTCATACATAGAAACAACACAGTAAAATCATCAAAATGATTAATAAGGTTCAACATAATAGTTACAAAAGAGATCAGAGATGGTTGACGTGTTTCACTCATTAGCTTCTTCAGAACCGATTACTCTAATGATTTGCAACAAAAGAACCTTCTTGAACGCCTGGAAGAAAACAAACAACATTGAGGATAATTTCATGTCATGTATCATATAGGCATAGAGTGCACATATCTCACGTAAGAAAATTATAATAATAATCATAATCTATTCAAAAGAAAAATCTTTATTTATTTTAACATTTTAAACTTGCATAAAATAGCTTCACCCACTCCACCTATAGATCAAGCGATATAACCATATCAAACGAGGAGAATAGATGGGATTACATGAAGAGACAGAAGGATTTAAGGCAGCCTACATCCAGAGAAGATCTGTGATTAGTTCTCCAAGATGTTTGGAACAACCTACCTGCCAAGGTTTTTCAGAAACTGTGTGCAAGTGTACCTAGAAGAATTGATGCTGTTGTGAACGCAAAGGGTGGTCACACCAAATATTGATTTAATTAGAATTTTTTTTCTGTTCATTTTCTTTCCATTTTGTTAATTGATAAAAATAAACTAATAACACTTCTATTTCTGAAAACATTCTCCATTTACAGCATTGGTCCGGCCGTTTTTTTTTTTTTTTTTTTTTTAAAGTCAGCAACTACAAACACTGTAGCTGCTGACTTTTAATAAGGGCACTTACCTGTCCAGGGAGTCTGCGATGTTGGCCCCCCCAAGGCCGATCCGTCCATCGGATCGGGTGCCGGCGCCGCCATCCTAACTAAGGGAAACAGGCAGTGGAGCCTTGCGGCTTCACTGCAGTTTCCTACTGCGCATGTTAGAGTCACGCAGCGCTTTGTGAATATCCCTGTGGTTTTCTGGGACACACACATGTACCAGAAGACAACGGGGCAGCTCACCGAAGAGGAAAAAGTGAAGGAACAGCGTCGCGGAATAGGAAGAGGCAGATTAGGAAGACTGCCTGGCAAAAGGCATTTCTGGTAAGTAAAGTAATTATTGTTTTTTTTTTTTTATATATTTTTTGTATAATGTTAATAAAATTCTTAATTTTAGGGTGGACCTCCGCTTTAAAATGCAAAAGCATCTGGTTGGGGGTGTAAATTATCCTTCCCCGTCATGTTGGGTGGCAGTGAATGGGGCTGTGCTGCAACCATGTATAATGCAAGCAGTTACGCTACAGTGGTGCGACACTGAGGACATCGCCTCTTTAGTGCCTGTTGGACACCTCTGAAAAATGATCCACTGCTTCAGAGGGGTGGCAAAAGCTGGTGTATGTGTAAACCTAGCTATAAAGAGAGAATAAAAGAGTGGATTCTAAGGCTTCCTGTCGAAAAATGATCCATTGATGTGTTTAGTTTCAGCATTTAGTGTGTTCATGTAGTGTCTGTAGATTTGTGTTTTCAGTATGTGGATATTATATAATCTGAGCATTTTTTCTGTGTTTAGGACAATTCGAGTATGGCTCAAGAGAGACAGCGGGCAGTATTGGCCAAGTATATACCACACCATGTCATGTGAGTTCAGCTGATACTCTACCTATACCCTACCCAAACTATAGCTCATAGCAACAAATCAGAATCGGGTTAGTGACTTGAAGCAGGTATCTGATAACCCACATGATCCCTGTTATTCCATTGCATACAATGGCAAGAAAAAGTTGCTTAACCACTTCAGCCCCAAAAGATTTTACCCCTTTCCTGACCAGAGCACTTTTTACAATTCGGCACTGCGTCACTTTAACTGACAATTGCGCGGTCATGCGATGCTGTACCCAAACAAAATTTGCATGCTTTTTTTCACACAAATAGAGCTTTCTTTTGATGGTATTTGATCACCTCTGCAATAAGCGTATATTGATTGGTTTGCGCAAAAGTTATAGTATCTACAAACTATGGGAAAGATTTATGTCATTTTTATTTTATTTTATTTATTTATTTTTTACTACTAATGGCAGTCTTCTGCGATTTTTAGTGGTATTGCGACGGACATATCGGACACTTCTTTTTTTTTTTTTTTGGGACCTTGACAATTATACAGCGATGCACTGATTACTGAATAAATGTCACTGGTAGGGAAGGGGTTAACACTAGGGGGCGATCAAGGGGTTAACTGTGTTTCCTTAGTGTGTTCTAACTATGTGGGGATGGGAGTGATATCCTTGTGTCAATTAAGGGGTTAACTGTGTTTCCTTAGTGTGTTCTAACTATGTGGGGATGGGAGTGATATCCTTGTGTCAATTAAGACCCAAGAAATTAGAATTGTTTGAGTGTAAAGCCTCGTACATACGATCGGATTTTCGGCAGGGAATTGTGTGATGACAGACTATTTGCAGGTAATGGCAGAGTATCGCTGGGTATCGCAGGTAATGGCAGGGAATTGCAGGTAATGTGATGACAGACTATTTGCCTAAAATCCGACTGTTGGTACGCTCCTTCAGACAATTGTTGTCCAACTTTCAGGCCAACAAATGTTGGATGGCAGGCTAGTAAATTTTTGGTGGACAACGGTCTGTTGTCAGATTTTCATATCGTGTGTACACAAGTCCTTCACACAAGTCCAAAGTACAAACACGCATGCTCGGAATCAATGCTCACCAAACATGACATTAGCAGAAGGAGCCCAAAGGGTGGCGCTCAAGAGCTAAAAAATTCCACGTAGTACGTCACTACGTTCGTGTTTGTTGGACGACAATTGTGTGCTATTTGTATGCAAGACAAGTTCCTGGCACATGCCCTTCGAAAAAAAAATGTCTGACGCTTTGTCTGCTGAAAATCCGATTCGTGTGTACGAGGTTTTAAGCTCATTTTGTATGTCTATTGTTGTGACTTAAGATGAGGATCAGGTCACATTTTAGGTCAAATTACTGCAGAAAAGCAGTTCATTCTAAGGGGGTCACATACTTTTTCCTGCCACTGTATAAAATGTGATTTGATGGTGGATGGACAGTGCTAACTGAACAAAAAAAAATACTTTGATATAATCTGCACGTGCAAAACCACGATTCCCACTGTGTCTTCACCTCAGTCATGGGTGGGTTACTTGCACAAATGTGAAGCTGCACGCTGATGATCTGTGTACATCCAATAACTACTGTACTTTATTGGTCCAACTGCAACAAAGACATGTCACCCCTTGCCAGGGCTTAATCGTTCTCAGTGATAACTGGGAACATTGTAACTTAAATGAATGCAGCACAGGCAGCAGATTTAGAAAGTTATTAGCTGACAGGTCAAACTTTTTTTTATTAATTTTTTTAAACACATTTAACAAACCCTTTCAATGGTATATTTACAAAATATTGTCTAAATACAAGAGTCATGTGTATTCTTACTTCTTGGTTGCTTTGTATATTTCTTTCAGATCTGTGCAGTAATCCCATACTTCACCTCTGTTCAAGAGCTTCCTTTTAACCACTTGCCGCCCACCATATAGCAGAATGACAACGGCAAAGTGGTTTCGATATCCTGACTGGGAGTCATATGACGTCCTCAGGATATTAAGCCGATGCGCGCATCGCGGCGATCGTTGTTGCGGGGTGTCAGTCTGACAACCTGCAACACCGATCTAGACGGATCTGACAGACACTTTACCGCGTGATCAGCTGTCTCCAATCACGGCTGATCACGATGTAAATGGGAAGAGCCGGTGATCGGCTTTTCCTCACTCGCGTCTGACAGACTGGAGTAGAGGAGAGCCAATCGGCGGCTCTCCTCACAGGGGGGGTATGTGCTGATTATCAGCACAGCCCCCCCTCGGATCCCGCCCAGGACCACCATAATGCCGCCCAGGACCACCAGGGATGCCACCACACTGAGCCACCAGGTATGCCCCCCCCCCCCCCCCCCCCCCAGACCCCCAGGGAAATGCACATCTGTGCCCAGGCAGCTGCCAATCAATGCCCAGGCAGCTTCTAATCAGTGCCCACTGACAATGCCTGCCAGTGCCACCAGGGATGCCCATCAGTGCCACGTATCAATGCCTATCAGTGTCCAGCATTGCCGCCTATCAGTGCCACCCATAAGTACCCATCTTTTCATCCTTTCAGTGCTGCATATCGGTGCCCGTCAGTGCCCGCTTATTGGTGCCTCCTTATCAGTGAAAGAGAAAACTTACTTATTTACAAAATGTTATAACAGAAACAAAGCCAAAACTTTTTATTTTTTTTTCAAAATTTCTTTTTTTATTTGTTTAGCAAAAAATATAAACCGCAGAGGTGATAAAATACCACCAAAAGAAAGCTCTATTTGTGGGGGAAAAAAGGACGCCAATTTTGTTTGGGAGCCATGTCGCACAACCGCACAATAGTCAGTCAGTTAAAGCGACGCAGTGCTGAATCGCAAAAAGTGCTCTGGTCTTTGGCCAAAAAAATGGTCCGGGGCTTAAGTGGTTAAACATAAAAATGTTGAAAAAACACATTTCACCACATGCTTCTCTTCTCTCACAGAATGGCTGAAATAGTTAATAATTTACTTGTTTTTTATGCATTGTGGGAATTTGGTAGGGTAACCTGAGGTTACCTTTTGAAAAAAGCTGTTAACCTTAAATGCTCATAACTGCTGCTAAACTCGCATAAACTCCGTATGTAAAAGCTGTAGAATGAACGTTTTTTCACCATTGGTTTCCAGCGTTCAAAAAAAGGGTTTTCAACTGCCCTGTGTACATGAGGCCTAACATTTTAATTTCTTTGGAGAACTATGTAAATGGGAGAAAAGATTTCTGTGCTTTTGGTTGGATTGACGTGGATAAAGCTAAACAAACCTTTGTGTCCTTGTAATATCCTGGAAACTTGGTTGTAAACTAACAACAAGCAGTAACAAACATCAGCTGGATAGTTCCTGGGTTATAAATCTTTGTACTCTATCTGAAGGAAGTCATTATTGCAGAGTCCAGAAATATCTGGTACAAAGTACATAGATTTTTTAATTGCCACGTCTGCCACAATGCCAAGATCTCTTCAGAATCCTCCTTTAACATGACCAGTACATTTTAAACTACATGAAGTCCAGGGATTTCTTTAATTCTCGCATACAGTTGTGCTCATAAGTTTACATAACCTGGCAGAATTTATGATTTCTTGGCCATTATTCAGAGAATATGAATGACACAATCAACTGTGTTTACTCTTTTTAAATTATAATGGCAACAGAAACTACCCTAACTACCCTAATGACCCTGATCAAAAGTTGATGATTGGTGATTTTGGCCTGATAACATGCACACAAGTTGACACAAAGGGGTTTGAATGGCTATTAAAGGTAACTATCCTCACCTGTGATCTGTTTGCTTGTAATTTGCGTGTGTATATAAAAGGTCAATGAGTTTCTGGACTCCTGTAAGACCCTTGCATCTTTCATCCAGTGCTGAGCTGACGTTTCTGGATTCTGAGTCATTGGGAAAGCAAAATAATTGTAAAAGGATCTGCGGGAAAAGGTAGTTGAACTGTAAAAAACAGGAAAGGGATATAAAAAGATATCCAAGAAATTGAAAATGCCAATCAGCAGTGTTCAAACTCTAATCAAGAAGTGGAAAATGTTCTCCTTAATTAAACCATGTCACTATGGGGCGGGGGGTCGAGAGCGTAACCATTCCACGGAGGACATCAGATAGAACGCGGGGGAGCCACGGAATTGTATCCTTGTGTCCATTGCCTCCGGCTGGAGGTAGGAACATTTTGTGTACCTGTCTGGGCAAAGTTAGGGGGGGATGTACCATAAGTTTCTGTGAGAACTTTTATGTTGTAGCGTATCAGCAAGTTTGTGGCCGGTTGGAGCCCACGTTGTGTGGCTTGTTATAGTATGTATTGTATAAAACAAAAAATAAAAATTGTATAAAAAAATAAAAATAATTTTCCAAAAAAGAAGTGGAAAAGGAGGGGTTCTGTTGAAACCAAACTACGGTCAGGTAGACCAACTAAAATTTCAGCCACAACTAGCAGGAAAATTTGTTCAGGGTGCAAAGAAAGACCCACAAATAACTTCAGATGAAATACAGGACTCTCTGAAAACATGGTGTGGCTGTTTCAAGATGCACAATAAGGAGGCACTTTAAAGCGGTTGTATACTCATTTTTGTAACTTTTACCTGTAGGTAAAAAGAATATCTCCTAAACCTGTACCCTCGCAATGAGCCGCTGACTTCAGCATGCGCACCGGGGATTCTCGGCTCAAAGTCCGGCAGACCCTGCCGGGGAGTGACGGCATCGCGGCTCCGGCCACTCACAGCGCCGGAGCCGCGATACCCGGAAGACCCGCCGAGGGAACATGTCAGCTCCCTCGGCGTGGACCGAGTGAGATGCCGGCACCTCGTTCTAAGGTAAGTATTTCATGGTGAGCTAGTATGCGGTGCATACTAGCTCATTATGCCTTTTCCTTTACAGCTGTAAAAAAAAAAAAATAGTCAGCGGGTTTACTCCCCCTTTAAGAAAGATGGGCTGCATGGTCGAGTCGCCAGAAGGAAGCCATTACTACACCAAAATTTTGCTTTTTGGCCACAACCATAAATGCTACATTTGGAGAGGAGTCAACAAGGCCTATGATGAAAGGTACAGAGGTGGATCACTGATGTTTTGGGGATATGTGAGCTACAAAGGCACAGGAAATGTGGTCAAAATTGTTGGCAAGATGAATGCAGTATGTTATCAAAAAAATACTGGAGGAACATTTTCATTCATCAGCCAGGAAACTGTGCATGGGACATACTTGGACATTCCAACATGACATGACAATGATCCAAACCACAAGGTCAAGTCGACCTGTCATTGGCTACAGCAGAATAAAGTGAAGGTTCTGGAGTGGCCATCTCAGTCTCCTGACCTCAATATCATTGAGCCACTATAGGGAGATCTCAAATGTGCAGTTCATGCAAGACAGCCCAAGAATTTACAGGAACTGGAGGCTTTTTGCCAAGAGGAATGTGCAGCTTTACCATCTGAGAAGATAAAGAGCCTCGTCCACTAATACCACAAAAGACTTCAAGCTGTCATTGATGTTAAAGGGCCAATACACAGTATTAAGAACTGGGGTATGTAAACTTTTGGTCAGGGTCATTTGGGTAGTTTCTGTTGCCATTTATGATTTTAAAAAGATTAAACACAGTTGATTAATAATAAATGGCTTCCGCCAAACACTAATCATGAGTGAAAAATTGTTTTTGTGTTCTCATTCATATTCTCTGAAAAATGGCCAAGAAATCCATAAATTCTGCCAGGGTATGTAAACTTATGAGCACAACTGTACATAATAAAATCTGCATTTTTTTTTTTTTTTTCTAATAAACTACTTAAACAATTATTTTCTGAAAGCAGAGGACCTGTAGAATAAAATATGGCAGTTGCAGTTTTTGTTGCATGATATTTGTGCAAATTAAATCTATACTAATGTGGATGTAAAACCTTACACATACCCAGTGAAGTGAAAAGCTTCAGACGATACACAGGGATGAAACAAATCTCCCTACATAAGTTTTACATGTCTATCTGCTGTCTACAGCTTTATATACTGTTTAGAAAGTACACATTGTGTTAGGAGATTTTATTTTCATGGTTAGAGCTGCAGTGAAGCCTGGGCATACAGCCAAGACAGCTGATTGGAGGGAAGGCACACACCCCCTCTCCTCATAGGTAGACACTTCTCAGCTCTGATTGTTGTATAGTTCAGGGCTCTGCTAATCTATTTATAACATCCTCCCCAACACTTTCAGGCTGCTTTTATCATATGTGACAGAGTTAGGCTGATGGATCAGAGCAGGAGAAAGCTACTGGACATAGGGCTTTGAAGAGAGATAAGAAAACACTGCAGATATATGTGCCCAGCTCAAATTTCATGAATCGGTTTACATCCACTTTAACCGCTTAAGGACCGCCTCCTGCACATTTACGTTGGCAGAATGGCATGGCTGGGCACATCAACGTACAGGTACGTTGCTCTTTAAGTGCCCAGCTGTGGGCGCGTGCGTGCAACCGGCGGCGCACTCGCGACCCGGTCCTGAGCTCCGTGGCCGAGGGACCTGCGAACCCGATCGCCGCTGGTGTCCTGCGATCGGGTCACAGAGCTGAAGAACGGGGAGAGGTATGTGTAAACAAACCTCTCCCCGTGCTTCCTAGTGAGACTGACACTGATCGTCTGTTCCCTGTCATCGGGAAAGACGATCAGTGATGTCGAACGCCAAGCCACGCCCCCATACAGTAAAAAAACACACACGTCACACTTAACCCCTCCCCGCCCCCTAGTGGTTAACCCCTTCACTGCCAGTGTCATTTACACAGGAATCAGTGCATTTACATAGCACTGATTGCTGTATAAATGACAATGGTGTCAAAAATGTCCGATGTGTCCGCCTTAATGTCGCAGTCACAATAAAAATCGCTGATCACCGCCATTACTAGTAAAAACTATATATTTTTTAAAAATGCTATAAAACTATCCCCTATTTTGTAAACGCCATAACTTGCGCAAACCAATCAATAATCGCTAATTTTACCAAAAATATGTAGAATACGTATCGGCCTAAACTGAGGGGAAAAAAATGTTTTTTTTGTATGTTTTTTTGGGGATATTTATTATAGCAAAAAGTAAAAAATATTGCATTTTTTTTCAAAATTGTCGCTCTATTTTTGTTTATAGCGCAAAAAATGAAAATCACAGAGGTGATCAAATACCACCAAAAGAAAGGTCTATATGTGGGGAAAAAAGGATGCCAATTTTGTTTGGGAGCCACGTCGCACGACCGTGCAATTGTCAGTTAAAGCGACGCAGTGCCGAATTGCAAAAAAAGGGGCCTGGTCCTTTTGGCTGCATAATTGGTCCGGGGCTTAAGAGGTTAAATGAATTTAGGTGCACACAATCACAATATAACACCCACTTTTATTATAAAATAAAAAAGGAGGTTACGTTGCCTAAATACATACCAAACATGTAAAGCCTTAGAGTGGTTGTAAACCCTTACATATACACAGTGAGCTGACTGGCACACAGATGAAACGCCTCCCTTCACACAACTCGCAGGAAACGAGCTGAAGCTGTCAGTCAGTTGGAGGTCTGTCCCCTTTTGTCATTCCTTGGTGTCAGGACAACTTGTCAGATGTGATCCATACTGATAGCAGAAGATTGGGGCAGCACACAGAAATGACACTTAGTTCTCTGGATTCAGATGAGTACACACTATGAAGGGATATGCTCTGCTCATATTTCATGTCTGAGGTTTGCAACCACTTTAAAATTGCGTGTCTGTGAAATGGCAAAAAGCATTTGCAGGTTATCCGTTTAAAATTAATTGTAAATTATGGCCATCAAATTTTTTTTTTCTCTCACTTAGTTGTTTGTGGCGATATCTGACGTGTGTGGCACAATTGCTGTTTACGTATATGTGCTTGCACCAGCGTGTGTGCGTGGAGCTATGGGGCGCTTTTAACTCTAAAGACCGGGTTAGAAACTCCCTGGTTGTGGTGCTTCTGAATCGCTTTTTAGGCGGTTCTGAAGTTCTGCCCATTCATTTCAATGGACAGGGCGTTTTGGCGGTTTTCAGGCTCTTAGCAGAGGCTATTTCCAGCACTAAAGCGCCTGATAACCGCCTCGGTGTGGAAGGGGTCTAATGGCCCAAGGACGGCAAGTAGATAGGCAGAGATTGTCTTACAGAAATAGTTGATATGCATGAGAAACAAGAGTTTTTGAAGCTTTCCAGAACTGAAGAAACGAAAGTTACAAAATGTTAAGGAGGGACATTTAACTGCTCACTTACTGATGTGTTGCCTCTTAGCCTATAATGGAAGCAGCGTTGACCTTTACATATATACCATAAACCTAAATGCAGATGGTACCGTATCCTTGTAAAGCTAGTTCGGTGTATACATTAAATGGATTTGTTGATGAAAAAACATTTGATTCATTACTTATATTGAATTCTAACTCTATGTGGTATAGCAGAAAGAATACATAGAGTGCTGCTTTGGAAGACACTTTGCATGACGCTTTTTTATTTTTTAAGACATTTTAAACACTTGGGATTACAGTAGTAACATTTCATTGTCTTCTTTCAGCTCCATGTTCAGCACTGACATACCACCATGAGAGCAGGAAGATTTTTGTGGGACAGGATAGTGGAGCCAATGTGGTGAGTCGATCTATTCTATTGTTGCCAATACAGTTAGAACTGAGTTGGATAATCGGCAGCACAGAAAAATACGAGGTGTTGACCTTCAGTATCGAAAATTTCTTATAAATGGACAACTTTGTGTGTGAAAAAAATAAATAAAAATAAAATTACATGTTCAAAAGACTCATTATGCCTCATGAATATACTTTGGGGTTTTTGTTTTCCTAATGAGGTAATTTTTTGTGGGCGTTTCCATTGTCCTGGTGCTCCAGGGCTTTCAAAATTGTAATAGGTAGTCAACAAGTTGGATGTGTAATTTATGCTCCTAGAACACCTGACGTGTGGCTAGTCTGTGAAAAAGCCCCAAACATGAGGTATCGCCATACTTAGGAGGAGTAGCAGAATGTATTTTGGGGTGTCATTTGTGGTATGCATATGCCATATAAGAGAAATAACCTGTTTAAAATTAAAATTTTGTGAAAAATAAAAATCTTACTTTTGCAGAGAATTGTTGGAAAAAATGACAACTTCAAAAAAACTCACCATGCCTCTTACTAAATACTTTGGAATGTCTACTTTCCAAAAAGGGGTCATTTGGGGGTATTTGTGCTTTTGCTGGCTTGTTAGTGTCTCAAGAAATGAGATAGGCCATCAGTACATCAGGTGTGATCAATTTTCAATGATTGGCACTATAGCTTGTTGACTCAAATAATATACACTTATTTGGGTTATTTTTACCAAAGCAATGTAGCAGTATACATTTTGGCCAACATTTATGAAGAAAAATTACTAATTTTGCAAAATTTTATAACGGAAACCAAGAAATTTCTTCTTTTTTTTTTTTTTTAATTTAAATTTTTAGTCTTTCAGTTATAAAAATGAAAAACCCAGTGGTGATTAAATACCACCAAAAGAAAGCTCTATTTGTATGGGAAAAAAAAGGATAAATAATTCATATGGCTACAGTGTTGCATGACTAAGTAATTGTCATTCAAAGTGTGAGAGCATGGAAAGCTGATAATTGGTCTGGGCAGGAGGGGGGTTTAAGTGCCCAGTAGGCAAGTGGTTAATGAACAAAATTGAAATACATTTCACATGGATCTTTTTTGTAATCCCCGTCTTTCCGCACATCTGTGTCCCAGTCAGAGTCTCCTCCATATCTGCCAACAGCTGCAGAGTTTGTAAAGGCAAGCGGACTGGCAGTGCCTGTGTCTGAATAAGCTGTGGGCCTTAAAAATGTACAATCGGGCTGGACTTTGGAAACCCCTGGTATATTGGATCTGCTTAAAGAGGTTGTAAACCTCTGAAATTTTTTTCCAAAAAATAAAAACCTGCAAGACAAAGGCATAATGAGCGTTATGCATCGCATTGCACGGGTCATGAAGAAGCAGGCCGTTCCTTCAGTGCGCATGCGTCGATGCCGTCGGCGGTAGCGTATATAGTAAATATCTCCTAAACTTGAACCGTTTAGGAGATATTTACAGTACTTACAGGCAATAGTGTATTTAGGTTTTGTGCTGCCCTAGGCCTGACTATACTTGTGTACCCCCTAATTTAAATATGACCCACCCCTCCCTGTCAAGGCCACACTCCTTGCTGTTTAAGACCCGCCCTGAAATTTTTGAGTGGGGGCACTAGTTCTGAGGGGGGGGGGGGCGGGCAATAGGTTCCCTTAATTTGCATAATTTCCTCTCGCTTCCTGTTTGGCTATGGGGCAGGAAGTGAAGGGAAATCTCTGCAATGGGACAGGGATGGTAAAAAATAAACTGACCGGGGCTATAACCCTCCCCTTATTCTATCCTAAATGGGGGTGGGGGGGGAGTGTTGCCGAAAGGTTCTACTTTACAAACAAATTTCTGATAATTTTATGGAAAGGACTAAGAGGATATAACCATGCCAGTGGTGCAGCAGAAAACATATAGCACAGTGAGGAAGGTTTGTGGTCCAGGATGATAGGACAGGTTATTTTAGCGTGGAATCCTTGACCATACAGAGGTGAGAATTTGGCAACCAGTAGGAAACCGCTGTAGAACAAGGTTCTCAAACTATGGTCTGTAGACTGCTGGTGGTCCCTGGGCATCTCCTGCACTGTGCTGTAATTGTATGCAGTAGGTTGAGGTAAATCTAGTGACAGGAAAGGAAACAGATTGCAACACAGAGCCACATCTGTCTTTAGGGGATGATTTAGGTCTTTCTGTTTACCCCCAAGCAGCGGACGTAAGCATAGGTGGCTGCTACAATTTGCATTGTTTTTAAAGTGGTCCACAGACTGTAGAGAATTAACCACTGCTTTAGCAAGCTCCATGAATGTCTGTCTCATGACGATGTAATTGTACACATGCTATGATGTGGAATGGCAACAGTGCTATAAGCTGCAGATAGGCATGAGAATAATTACAGTGCAATTCATTGTTGGGAGTTATTTATATGTCAAGAGAAAACTCTCCGAGACTCAAATTCTGGTATCCAATCTCCTTGAGGAACATCAACATGTGGAACAATGTCTTCTCTGTATGCTTTTGCCTACATTCTGTACATACATATAATATACAGTATAATTATTTCCCCCAAGCTATGTTGCGATTGGGCAGCAAGCACTGTTTTCCTCCTGTACAGATCTGATAAAAAGGTCTTACTAGTCAGAAAGTGACTTGCTGTGCCCAGTGTCCAAGCTATGATGCTTATAAGCAAATAAAATTGAAATAATACTTTGGCATGTAGGGATGATGAGCGTGCAAGCAGTGGTTCCTGTACTGACTCTGCCTCTTGAAACTAGTAAGAAGTAAATCTGCAGGATTCTTCAAAAAGTTTCAGATTAATAAGAGTAGGCTAGAAATAATTAAAATTTAATGTTTAAATGAATGTGATTTTAAACTTTGATCATAGATACACTTTAATTCATGTACCTCCTATCCACTATTTCGGGCAGCCTCCAACGCTTTTGGTTATGTCAGAGACCCCTTCATCTTGTCATTCTACAGCTGTTCCTCCCCTGACATCAGCACTGCTCTCTGTTGCTGCTGGTATAGCTTTGCCCTAATCTCTCAAAACCAGCACACTCTGTGCTCAAACATGGAGGTGCTGTTTAAAACCCATAGGTAAATAATCCTAAAGGGTTCAATAAAAAACGTCCGACATTCGACCCGTGTGCACAGCAGTGGGTCCAGCTGAAGCTTCCTGATTGGTCATGACCGACTATCGGCATCCGATCGGTGACTGGTGTGTTCTGGCAGGGGGCTCATCAGAATACAATAGCTCAGCGGGGGGAGATTGCTGTATTGACATCAAAAAGTTGGTACAGCAGCTTCTCCCAAGCGCTTAATTTTTTTTTTTCGTTTATCCAAAAAAAAACTGCTAGTGTGTACTAGGCTTTATAGCCATTAGACCCCTTTCACACTGGAGGCATTTTTCAGGTGCTAAAGAGCTAAAAATAGTGCATGTAAAATGACTGAAAAACGCCTCCCCTACAGCCCCAGTGTGAGATCCCAAGTGCTTTCACATTGGGGCGGTGCACTTGCAGGACTTTATAAAACAATCCTGCAAGCAGCATCTTTGGAACGGTTTAGGAGCAGTGTATTCCACCGCCCTGCCCATTGAAATTAATGGGCACCGCTGCCGATTTGCGTAATAGCGCTGCTAAAACAATGGTAAATTTGCTGCTAAAACTGACAGTGTGAAAGGGTTCTTAATGAAATGACTACTCAGTCACTTATTCTTTACTTCTGGGGTAAAGGTCTGGAAAATAAATCATGTGCCTATTCATTAAAGTAAAGATACCTTTTTTTTATATGTCCAGTTTCCTATTCTAATCTTTTTCTTTCTGTATTGTAGGAGTTTGTAATCTCTGATGACTTCAACAAAATGAACTTTGTGAAGACGTACCCAGGTATGTACATAATCATTGCACAATCATTGTACTTTGTACTGTTCGTCTTTTACTGGCAAATGGGCTGTTCACATTGCAAAGGAAGTTGCACAGTGCAAGTGAATTTTCCCCAGAGCTTAGTGATTGGGTATTCCCTGCAAAGTGAAATTTCACCACAATCACCTGCAAGGAAAATAAAACAATTAGCATTTTATGCTTGCGCATGATTGGGTGATGGAAGTCAGCAGGGTTTGGTCTCATTCACCAAACTCCGGCGAAAACTCTCTTGTAAAGTGAACAGTGTTTTTTGCCTTTAGTATATCAGCTCACTGTTTTGCCAGCTAGTGTCACTAACGGATAATTCTCTTTTACCCGTACAGCTCATCAGAGCCGAGTGACGGAGGTCATTTACTCTCCTGGACCAGAGTGGGTTATTAGCACTGGGCAGGATAAGTTCCTCACCTGGATGTGCACTCAGAGTGGTTCCTTGGTGGGCAGATATGCTTTCTCTGCTTGGGCATCCTGCCTTCAGTATCCTTTGGGGCCTATTGTAATTTATAAGCATTCCTCCTACTCTGTACAAGCTTTCAGTTAGAAAGGTGAAGGAAGTATCAATGGACTGAGTGTACTGATTACTGCACTTGTAGTCCATTGAAACTACAAATTCATCAGCCACAGATGACAATGAATGGTGTAGCTGTGTGGGCCGAACAGCGCACAGTTGTGTCACTTTAAATACAACAGTGGCTGCGTGGGGGGCTTAGGAACACGTTACTACTTACAGCCTAGATACAGGAAGTTTGCCTTTTAATATTTATTTTTGTTGTGCCATTTTATTTATTACAGGTATTTATTACACACCAACAGTTTACACAGCCCTTTACTCGTTGTGCATTCATATCAGTCCCTGCTCTATCCTCTACTAACAATTTAAGGTCCCTTTCTTATGTGCATACATATACAGTGGATATAAAAAGCCTGCACACCCCTGTTAAAATGTCAGGTTTCTGTGATGTAAAAAAAAATGAGACAAAGATAAATCATTTCAGAACTTTTTTCACCTGTTTAATGTGACCTATAAACTGTACAACTCAATTGAAAAACAATATTTGGGGGGGGGGGGGGGGTATAAGTAAAAATAAAAAAAACAAATAATGTGGTTGCATCAGAATACAATATTGGCACAAACCAGGAACTTCATCTTTCAGCATGACAATGTCCCAAAGCATACATCCAAACCACCAGTTAATGGCTTCACCAGAAGAAGATTAAAGTTTTTTTTTTTTGCATTGGCCCAGCCAGAGCCCAGACCTGAATCCTATTGAAAAATCTGTGGGGTGATCTGAAGAGGGCTGTGCACAGGAGATGCCCTCGCAATCTGACAGATTTGGAGTGTTTTTGCAAAGAAGAGTGGGCAAATATTGCCAAGTCAAGATGTGCCCTGCTGATAGACTCATACCCAAAAAGACTGAGTGCTGTAATAAAAGCAAAAGGTGCTTCAACAAAGTATTAGTTTAACCACTTGCCGACCAGCCGCCATCATCATACTGCGGCAGGTCGGCTCGTTCCCGCAAATCGCCGTAGCTGTACTTTGGCTTCCTTTAAGAGCCATAGCAGGCTATTATAGCAAAAAGTAAAAAATATATATGTTTTTTTTATTTTTTTTCAAAATGGTCACCTTTTTTTTATTTTTATTTTTACTTCCCTCTAAAAGATTTCAGTTTGTTGTTTAACTGAGTTGTACAGTTTATAGGTCATATTAAAGGTGGAAAAGGTTATATAATACTTATATCCACTTTACCTATAAGGACCAGTTTAGATAGTAGCCAATTGAACTAGAAGATTGTCTTTACAGCGTGAGAGGGAACAAATGTACCTAAAGGAATCCCTTGCAAGCACAGGGCTAACATGCATACTCCATGCAGACAGTGTCCTGGATGGGATTAACTCATCCTGTTTTTACAATTCCAGTTCTTGTAATGACTCCATAGAGGTACATGTACACACAAGTCTCTTATTGCACTGTCCAGTCTAAGCAACTGATTGGATTGTCCTTTTAACAGATTTGGTTCTAAGCTATTTTATCCAACATCAACCTCCCATTTGATTCCTTGTGTATAAAAACCCCACCAGCTATCCTCAAACTCTAATCCCTGTATCTGCATTTTCCTGGGAAATCCAGTATTTGCATGTTGAGAATATGTAAATGTATGATGATTCTATGGTGTCTCCTGAGTGCATAAAGTGTTGCTTCTTCATCTTAAGAAATAATTTCCTTGTCCTCTCCATTTGTTCATACATTTTAATGATGTTCTGTAAAGGTGTTGGCGTTTATCTTGCTCTCTATTTTTGGGTTATAATTTGTCGGTTCTATTGATACAGCTTTTCTAAGGGCTAGAACTGTCTCCATGACAACTTGCAGTTTATTAGGAGGTTAGTATTATATCTTGTCCTTTCTGATCTCTGTAATAAGCCAGGTGATCCTTAACAAAAGTCTTGTTCAGATACGATGAAGAAACCAGATATGCCTTTGTTGGCGATTTTTCTGGGCTGATTACACTGCTAAAGCTGGAGAAAGACACCTGTTCTGTGGTATCAACACTTAAGGGCCATGAAGGTAATCGCTCAAATAACTTTTATCATTTTGTCTTTAAACTGGGCGTCCGGTACTGACCAATATAGAAAGGATATACTGTTTATAAAAAGAGCATGTGAAGTTCCTGTTGTACAATTCATGAAGGAAGAATATCCAGAAGAGTTTCCACCGAGGAAAAAGGCAGTGACAAAAGCAAGCTTGCACCATTTTAAATTGCACCTACACATTAATGCTAAAATAAAGCTATGTTAACCACTTCAGCCCCGGACCAATTTGCAGCCAAAGGACCGTCGCAAAAAGTCTTTTGGTGGTATTTGATCGCCCCTGCGGTTTTTATTTTTTGCGCTATAAACAAAAATAGAGCGACAATTTTGAAAAAAATTCCTTTTTTAATAAATTTATTTACATTTTTTTTTGCTATAATAAATATCCCCAAAAAATATATATAAATAAAAAAACATTTTTTTCCCTCAGTTTAGGCCGATTTACGTATTCTTCTACATATTTTTTGTAAAAAATTATTGATTGGTTTGCGCAAAAGTTATAGCGTTTACAAAATAGGGGATAGTTTTATAGCATTTTTATTAATATTTTTTTTACTAGTAATGGCGGTCATCAGCGATTTTTATTGTGACCGCGACATTATGGCGGACACATCGGACATTTTTGACACATTTTTGGGACCATTGTCATTTATACAGCAATCAATGCTATTTAAATGCATTGATTCCTATATAAATAACACTGGCAGTGAAAGGGTTAACCACTAGTTGGCAGGGAGGGGTTAGGTCTGTGACGTGTGTGTGTGTGTGTGTGTGTGTGTTTTTTTTTTTTTTTTACAGTAGGGGGCGGGGCTTTACATCGGACGTCACTGATCGGCTTTCCAGATGACAGGGAACAGCCGATCAGTGACAGGCAGTGTAGGAAGCGCGGGAAGAGGTTTGTTTACACAGACCTCTCCCCGTTCTTCAGCTCTGTGACCCGATCGCGGGACACCAGTGGCGATCGGGTCCGCTGGTCCCGCGGCCGTGGTCACGGACCTCCCAACCACGCTGCCGGCGGCGCGTACGCGACCCACGGCTGGGCAATTAAAGGGGACGTACCTGTACGTGCTTTTGCCCAGCCGTGCCATTCTGCCGACGTTAATGTGCAGGAGGCGGTCGGGAAGCGGTTAAAGGGCAAGTTCACCTTTTGGAGCATGTTGCACATTTATACCCATATTTAGGGTGTAACATGCTCCAAACTTGCCCTCTGAATCCCTGATGCCACCCCTCCCCCCCTCTCCCCGCACAGATGCAGCATTCATTTACAGGAAGTGAAGAAAATGTCATCCACACACCAAGGATTCCTGGAAAGGGTCCAAAGCTTTATTTTGTGGTGAAATGATAGATATATAGCAACATTTCGGAGCCATGCCGGGCCCCTTCCTCAGGCAAGACTCTGAAATGTTGCTGTAGATCTATTATTATGTGACCATGAAATAAAGCTTTGGACCCTTTCCAGGAATCCTTGGTGTGCTGATGACATTTTCTTCACTTTGAGTATCCACGATTTCCAGCCTAAGGCCATTACAGCACCCAGCATCATTCAACAGCCGGTTTTCTTGAATGTGTGCATGGGGAACATTGCATTTTGGATTCAAGTCCTATCATCCACAGCAGCAGACGGCTTGTAGTTCTCAATGGACTGAGAGCATGCTGATTAGCATACTTGTAGTCCATTCACACACTGTCTACAGTTTTGTAACAGCCTGTGCAGAGTTAAGGGCAACAGAGCTGCAGGCGGTGTGTGCAGGAGCCTGACATTGCATCTGCGATTCACTGATTGCAGCTGCAATGCTCTGCAGGCTCATGTGAAAAAATAATAAATGCAATTCAAAAAGGTGAACTTATCCTTTTTAATAGTTTTGCTGGGGAAGGGGAAATGGATACAGGGTTGATTTTAATAAAGGCAAATAAACTGTTCACTTTGCAAGGGAAGTTTCACTATGCAGAGGACAATTTCACAGAGGTTAGTGAATGAGGTGAGGCTCTGCTGACGTCCATTATCCAATCGTGTGCAAGCAAAAATTCTATTGTTTTTTTTTTTTTCCCCTTGCAAGTCATTAGGTGTTCTTTGCAAAGCCACATTCGCTTAGCTCTGGGAATAACTCCCTTGCAAAGAACAACTGCCCTTGCAAAGAGAACAGACTATTTTCTTTTCAATAGTAGCACAGGATCTGAAACATTAACCTTTCCTAAGAGAAAATACTGTTCCAAGCTTCCTTCATAGCTGGCTACATGTTTGATGACCTGGCCACTTAGTCAACAATAGATCATCCAACAAGTAACTGTAGCCAGGACTGAAGTAAGCCTGTAGTAGCACCAAAACTGCATCAGTAGAATTTCTATTAATTTGTTTCATTGACAGATTAATATTAAAAAAAAAAAATAATAAATAATTCTCAGTCCATCAGAGTTCGGTCCCACCACGTCTTTTTCATTTAGACATAGTTGGGGTTATTTACTAAAACTGTGGAGTGCTTAATCTGGTGCAGTTCTGCGCAGAAACCAATCAGCTTCCAGGTTTTATTGCCAAAGCTTAATTGAACAAGCTAAAGTTAGAAGCTTATTGGCTACCATACACTGCTGCACCAGATTCTGTGTGCTCCAGTTTTAGTAAATCTACCCCATTGTGTGATATTATTCATCTTTGTATACTTGTCTGAAACGACTAAATTATTTCATTTATTGTATCTTATAAAATACACATTTTTGTATATGTTTTGGTGTTTATAGAGGACTTGACCATGACACGTGTTGCGTTTTTGTTCCATTTAGGTAGCATCTCCTGTATGTACTGGGATCCCGTGCAACGATTTCTTTTTTCAGGGTCAGCAGATCACAGTATTATACTGTGGGATATTGGAGGGAGACAAGGACGAACAATAATTCTCCAAGGACACCAGTAAGGATCATTCTTTGTCACATCCTTCCACTATTTGGTGTGTGTGACGCTGCTCCATTCAGTTCTGTGCTGACACATGTCTGAGCTGCATGAAGATGATTCTGGCCCCAAGCCAAGCTTCAGTTTAATGTAATAGCCCTAGAGTGATGTACTCTAAGTCACTGGTTACGTACATGGCATGGATGAGACAGGATGATGGCCAACATTAGGACCATTTTGTTATCTATAGAAATATTTAGTAATTGATTGGATTGAAAGGTGTGACATCATAAAGGAGGGGGGGGGGGGTGCATGTAATTACCGTGATGAAAAAGGAGTTCTGCCTTGTGTGCTCATCAGTTTAAAATTGATTTAGTAAACTTTCATAAAATCTGTAGACAATATTGGTAGACTGCTTTAGAAGCCTGTGATAACTATCAATATGTTTTTTTTCTTTGCCCAGTGACAAGGTGCAGGGACTCTGCTACCTGCATCTCACACGCCAGCTGGTGTCATGTTCTGTTGATGGAGGAATCTCTGTATGGAATATGGATATTGATAGAGAAGAGGTATGTCTTTATTTCTGTGTTGCTTTATTTGTAATCTGATTTGTAAAAACTGAACAATACCTCATATTAGTGTTTCTTAAATGTTGGTGTGCTCTGTTCTACCATCACAGCCCACCTGTAAATCTAAAAGTTATCGGCACAGTAAAGAGGTGCTCAAACTTGCTTTACACCAAAGGGGAAACCAAATTTAATGCTTCTAACATTGTAGACAAATGTCTTTTATGCTTACAGTTGAAAATACATTTTGTAGATGCATACTTCAAGGCACAGCTGTACAATCAGTCATGCTGTAATCTATGGGTATTCCAGGAAAGGAATATATTGCCTACATGTTACACTGTACTACCTTAACACTTTCTTAGACCCCTTTCACACCAAGGGTGTTTTGCAGGCGCTTTAGCGTTATAAATAGCGCCTGCAATCTGCCCTAAAACAGCTGCACTATTGTCTCCAGTGTGAAAGCCGGAGGGCTTTCACACTGGAGCGGTGCGCTGGCAGGATGTCAGGAAAAGTCCTGCCATCCGCTTCTTTGGAGTGGTGAAGGAGCGGTGTGTTTACCGCTCCCTCACTGCTGCTCCCCATTGAAATCAATGGGGCAGCGCTGTAATACCGCCGACAAAACGCTGCTATTGCGGCGTATTGCCAGGGGATTTAACCCTTTCTCGGCAACTAGTGGGGGGTAAAAGCGCCCCGCTAGCGGCCGAAATGCTCCGCAAATCCGATGGTAAAACACCGCTATGGGCGGTGTGGTGGGAAAGGGGT